>MU399595.1:225318-299324 GCA_022578875.1 Hypoxylon crocopeplum | reverse complement strand
TTATTTATTTAACGTTTATTTATTTTTATTTATTATAACGAAAATAAATATAAACGAATATTTTTCGAAATTTATTCGTAATAAATTTATTTATTAAAAAAAATTTTAATATTATATTATTATTTATTCATTTATCGATACGATACGTATATATACCAACTTATCAATTTCTAATGCCAAGCTATTGAGGGGCTATGTTATGCCTTACCATTTAAGGCATAGCGCGTTATATTTTTCCGATTTTGGCACAGTGGTCACAACGGGCCACCACACAAGCACTGCATGTAGAGCGTGTCGAAGATGTCTGCAGGCGGCGTTCAAACTGGTGGCAGTGACACCCCCGGCCTTGCAAGTCTCGGGCCACTGACTACCTCTCGATACTATTCGCCCAGAATAGCTCGTCGTCGACGACGCGCTTCGCAACCCATTAAGACCGTCTCCATACTCCCTCATCTCGACATTCATCTGATCTAGTGGGGTCGCTGCCGCCTATAATGCGCATGTTAGTGCCTGGCCTGGTGGGTGGCGGCCTTCGTTTTCAAAATCGGGATGTGACCGAACATTGAATTATTAAGCAGTGATTTAGTCTACGATATACAGGGGTTATAGAAGACGGGTGGCTTTCAGCGAAGCTATGTCTCCTTTAAGTGGATTTCATGTTCTTTCTATGATAAACTAAGTCTCATATATCTCCCTAGATAAATCAACACTTGTCATACAACACAGCGTCATGTTTGAAGATCGTCGAAGGGGATATTGCTATGAAATACTCTCGTGTCTTACTTCGAGGAGATTTTCGATAGAACCTAGAAGCTAGGATCCACCATGGGATCAATGGGATTTCGACTTCCAAGTCGATTAATAGATCAGACCTAGCCCATCACCCAATTCAAATAGACCATGAAGCTTTAGTTATATAAAATCAAGAAATTTACCTAAATAGAAACCCTAAGAGGCCATCACGCTACGCCCCACCCACCAGCCCTAGGTGCCTTAATTAGTACCTAGGTATCAATTCTACACTGAGCGTCAAGCTTCTGTCAATTCGTTCCTAAGTCTAATAAGTTACGAGATCCTTCGTGTGCGTAATAGTAGCATTACATCATTCAGGCGAGTACAATGCAGGACACACTCTGCATATATAATTCATCTGAATCGTAATGAAGGCTAGTTGCCCTTCTTATACGATTTATGGACATATCTATGCGTTGAATGTATAGTACTTAGCTAGATGCTCCGAACATACGAATTCATTGCCGTGACTTGAGAAACAATATCTAGGAATCTGAGCTTCTCGATTCCCTCCAAATTTGGTGCTATTTCTAAATATAGCCACACTTACGTGACGATCCACTACGTGGGGATAACCAAATATATATTTCAACTTCGTAGGTACCTACCTAGGTATCTTCTGTTCGTTTCTAGTACATATATCCATCTAATACTATTACAATATAGCAACAAGGCTGGAAAGAAAATCTAAAGTTCGAGGTAATTATTTATCGCAACGAGTGCTAGATGCAGGTATAATATGGTCTATAAGTAGGTACCTAGGTATAATCCTTTCCAGAGATGGTATCGCACAAGTCGAAACACTTCTGAACCTCGGATCCGCGGTAACTTGCTTACTTCTTCGCAGGTCTCCTCCAGCGGAGATTTCGAGGTTTATTGGCGCCCTTGTCGTCTACCTCCACCACCTCTTCCGCCTCTTCCTTTTCTTCCTTCTCTGGCTATTCTATTCCATCGTATTCGTCGCCAGCCGGAGGGCCAAAGGGATTAGGAGCTGGAGGGCCAAATGGATTGGCGGCTGGAGGGCCGAAGGGGTTAGCAGCTTGGGGGCCGAAGGGATTGGCGGCTGGAGAGCCAACTGGATTGGGAGCTGGAGGGCCGAAGGGATTGGCAGCTGGGGGGTTGATGGGATTAGGAGCCGGAGTTCCAAAGGAATTACCACCCATAGGATTCTGGGGAGGTATCATTGGCACATTCAGTCTCGCTGATCGTGAGAGGTTTGGTTAAAACTGTCTTTCCAAAGTCTAAAAGGGGGTTGGGTAGAAAAGGGATTAGGAAGGGTTGACGTACAAGGCGTGTAAGGAATAGGTGCGACAGCCCCGCCTGCCTGGTGTGGCGGCTGACCGAAGGGCGGAGGGAAGTATTGGCCATCTAAAACGGAGGTAATTAGTGATCATTTCCCTGCTTTAGTTGAGATATAAGGGGCTCCGGCATGTCCGGAACAAGATAGCCACTTGGGAACGATTCTAGAGCTTGGTTGTTCTTGTGAACCGCGAATCCCCCGAGCTACGGCAGACGAAGAAAGATGAAATGAAGAAGAGAAAAGAAAAGAAAGTTGAAAAGTTACATACTGGGGGCCATTGCGCCAGGAGGATGCGGCAGCACATCTAGGGCTGGATTTCGGACTGGTATACTCGTTTGCCCTGGAACTATTAGCCTTGGCGGCCTAGAAAAATCAGCTTCCGGTATTCCGGCATTACCTGTAATGAAACCGGTCCCTGGGGCTCCCTGAGGGTATCCTGGTCCCGGTGCTGGTCCCGGTCTTGGTGGGCCGTCGTAATAGGGCCCCGGTTCGAACATTATTTTTGTAAGCCTATCCGAAAATGATAGTCAGTTACCACTTCTGTAAGCGAAGGTCCCTGACGGGATTAGCTATGTCCAAAGAGCAGCCAACCCTAAGCCAGCTCCATTAGGACACGTTAACTCTAGAGATAAGCCCGAAAGTAACAAGTATAACTTGAAATCATACCAATCCTGGATGGCTTCTACCGTCTCCCCAGGATATGTTTTTGTAGCCACAAGTTGTATTATCCCTTCGAGTAGTGAGTCGAGCCGAGGACGGTCTTCAGGATAGTGCGCTTGGCAACGATATACTATGTTGCGGAGGTCCTGGTCGACCCAGTCATAGTCCGGCTCTTGTAGATGTAATCCGTACGTAATATATGATTCCTTGCCCGGAGGCACCCCTAAACTGCACTGGCTAGGGACCGGAGGCATAGCCGGCTCGCAGAGAGTAATCAGACTCTCCAGGATCTGCAAGGCTCGTCAATCATAGGAGATTACTTCCAAGAACCTGCTGGCATGGGGATCGGTGCATCTTCATAGCTCAAAAGGAGGCTCACCAGACCAATCCCCCATACGTTGGAGTGAGCTCCATAATTCCCGGCAATCCGGTGATTACGGATGGTATTACTATCAGGCGGAATATAATCCCAATCATTACAGAATTGTTCCTGTGACGATCTTCAGCAGTGGATACCGGTCCTAGCAGGCGAAGTTACTTACTGGAAGAAAATAGCCCTCCTTCCCGCGTGTCCTTAGATTTTCATAGTAACTAGGATAAATTAGTTTAGGACTAGTCGGAGAAAGCTGTATAAGAACATACAAATCGTCTCTATTTGAAGCAACATGCGTCGCCAACCCGAAGTCTCCGGCCTATACGAGTTAGCGGATGGTAGGCCTTGCTATAGGAGCTTCTCACCTTGAGTACCGGCCCGAATCGATGCTCTCCATCTACGGCAGGATTTCCAACATCTCCCACAAAAACTATTACGCCTCAGCAACTCGTCACGACGGAGGAGCATTGGAAACTTAGGTTTCATACTGTTTCTCGAGTCTAAATCGAAATGGACCAGTCTGCTCGGATTATCCCTCCTGTCGTCCGGTATCGTTTCAGTAATTAGTCCTGGGTTATTCTCATTGGCCGGGATAGACGCTGGGGGCCAAGCCATGGCTATACAAGCTCTGACGACTATAGCATTTGATTAGTTGACTATTGAATACACGGGAGAGAAAAGGGGGGGGGAGAGCAATCCTAACTCACGACAGAGTAAGAAAGTCCACAGGACCGAATTCGGGAGCCTTTCTTGATAATCTCGAACCTTTACAAAAAATCCGTCGAGGTCACCATTTGGTACCATATCCATGACCATCATAGGTAATGACATAATATATTGATCGTAAACGAACGCGTTTGGAGGAAGATCGACGATCTGGACGATATGCTCTGCTTTCCTCAACTCCTACGTCGCGTTTAGTTCAGGCCAGACTTGTATCTTGCAGAAATACGCACACGCAAAAGGTTCATTTCCGCGTCCAATTGGTCTCGAGCCTTACTCGACCCGAACTGCAAAGCCAGCTTGACGACCAGCCGCCTTAGCTCTTGTCCGTTTGGGCCAACTTCTGCCATCATTGTCGCCAATCCAAATCCTCCCCAATTAAGACATTTTATGTGGTTGAATCTCGGCTGCGCCTGAAAGAACGCCTTGATCTCTAATATACGAAACCATGGTGATTAGTACCCAATGCCATGTTCGAGAACTGCATATCCCATGTCGTACATGATAAGGGAGATGGCTTTACATACTACGAAGTGTTAGCTAGCACTAAATGGGACGAGGGGATTCAAGAATGAAAACTAGCAAATGACATAGTGTGTAGGTACGCACCGTTGAAGTGCCTCGAACGCATCCTCCATTCCTCTGGGTGAGATAGTTAGCTGGTCAAGGTCTACTTTATCTTCGAGTGTCCTTAAGATCTTCTTCTGACGCCGCGGGCCCGCGGGTATTTCAAACTCAGGCGCTCCGGGTCTGGGAAGTTCGGGGTTCCCATAATTCTGAGCTCTCCGTTCTACCATGTCCCACCGCAGGCCTGCCCTATAGAAACGATACCGATCGAACATCCGTCGTCGGAAAGGTGCCCTTGCGGAATCCATGTTTATTGATCTTAGCAGTGAATCTTCTTGTATGCCTAAAATGGACTGTATATCATTACATGCCTAGATAATTACTATATGTTAGAGGTTGGCCGATGTTCAGATGATATAACAAGACACATATATGTTGCCCGGTTTCCACGCCTACCTAGGTACATTAGTGTAATATTTGAAAGTTCCTCAGGTACCATTTCAAAGTACAAAGAAAACGCACAAGACATCCCAGCTGCAACCGGTGTTGACGACAAAGATAAAGCTTACCTAAGATAGGCTGAGGCACCGAGTAGTTCAGCAATTGATAATTCCGTTGTCACAAGAACTGACAACTTCGGAAATAACACAATTAAGCAGCATACAGTAGAGGCGGGTATAGGCCATATCACGGACTAGAGTGCAAGTGATCAAGCATCCAAGGTAGACAAGGCATCTCTTATTTGCCCAACACTGCACAAATAACACGAATGGCAGTAATTACAGGCAAAGACGTCCGTCGCCCTCGACCACGGACAGAAGGTGCCCACTGATATACACAAAAGAGATAGAATGACCATTCCATCACATCCCTTCTCTTACGTCGCCGACAGCATAACCTAGTAGGTCTCCTTAAGTGTCAGACAAACAGGCTGTCTCTAATCATTTTTATCTCAGAAGGAAAATTAGAGTAGAGCCAACGGGCCGCAAGAATATGTAGAAAAAGCAAAGAACGAAAATCCGATACTCTTCGTTGAGTAAAACGCCGTAACGGGTCCACAAATAGGCCGGGAGGTATAAGGGACTATATGCATAGGTATCGGGAAAGGGGGATATGGAGTAGGACCGCACCTCCTCAACAGTCTCTCCAAAAGGCAGGAAATCTTGAAACATGTCGCCGCCGCTGACTCCATACATGCAAGTACCTAGGTAGTCAAGAACAACGCACAAAATCTTAGCGGGTACCACCAAGAGCACTTATTCTAGCGCCGGAAGGGCGGTTTTGGAGAAGGCTCTCGGCATGCTTGCCAACAATGCCCGGCTCCTGAGAAATCGCCTCGCTCTCACTTCGCTCAGCCAAGTCGTCTTCGTCGTCTTCGACGATCTTGGTAGGGATATCATTGTGAATACTGTATTGCTGGCTGGCCCGCTCGGGAGTGGTCATGGTTGAAGCCATAGACATTGAAGTGCTGCTTCGGTTGGGAATCAAGTCTGGGGTAGGGGGAATACTAGAGGCGCGCCCGGAAGGGTGCAGCAGACTGTCGTCGCCGGCCTCCGAAGTAGCTGCCGAGTGATCGTGGCCATCGTCACTAGGAGTTGTAGAAAGGTTGCTTGCTCGGCGGGGCGATCTAGTTGATTCAATCTCCGCGTCTTGAGCGAGCTGAAGACCCTCAACAGCGGCCTGACACTGCTCCGCAATATTCCTAATAATGTGGGAGATGGCGTCAGTCTTGTCTTTGAGGTGTCGGTCGGCGACGTCGTTGAAGCTTGCGCTAGAATGGCGCTTGCTTCCGCGGCTGGGGTTCTTCAATAAACGGTCTTACATATCCAAACTTGTTAGCGATCTGATCATATGGGTCGACTAGACTGTCTTCACTTACCGTCATCCGGTACTTCTTCCTCATCTTCGTCGAAGCCCTCCTCAATCTCACTAGTCAGATCATCACGCGTGGTTAGAGACTGCACTAAGTGCTCCATATGGTGAGATTGTCCGCCGATCAAGCTACGCAAGTGTAGGACAACACGGCGGGCCTCGTCGCGCTGTCGGACGATAGTGACGTTAGTGTGTTGAAGCGCAGCCAATTCCTTCTTATTGCGCTTGCGTTCCCGCTCGAGCTCTTCAGCAATCTCCTGTTGGAGGACGAGCGCTTCGAGTGCGTCGTCTCGCTGCTTCTCGGTGCCCGTGAGGCGCACAGAAAGACGAGCATTGTCATCTTTCTGCTGGTCAATGAGACCGGCGAGGCGTCTATTCTCGCGCTTGTGAGTCTCAATCTTGACCTTGAGATCCTGAGTTTCTTTTGTAAGTTGCTCGGCGAATGCCTGGAACTTGAGGAACTGTACTGTGTTAGCTTCGTCAAATACTCTATGTGATATAGCTTTACCTGTTGTTTCCAGCTTTCCAGCTCCTCAACAAGGTAGTTGTTTCGCTTCGTGACTTTGCTGAGCTCCGTGTCCATGCGACCCTTAAGGTTGATGAAATCTTGCCATGCCTCCAAAGCGTCACGGGAATACTGGTTGCGTTCTCTGACGATCTCGTTCAAATGTCTCATCGAAACCTTCGTCATAAGTGGCTTCTTTACGGAGCCACCGAAGACGGCCTTCAACCCAGTATTACGGCCCTGTGCCAAATAATTAGTACCATTATCAAGAGAAATATTGTCCCAAAAGAGACCAGGTGCCTACCATCTTCTCGCAAACGTGGTCCATTACGGCCATCACAGCATCCTGATTCCACCACTCAGGCTCCTGGATAGACTCGACTTCTCCGCGCATGACGATGATCTGACCTGCTGGTACCAGCTTTCCACCGCCATAAGCAGAACGCAAATGTTGAGGAACACCTGACGGCGTAACATCGCCATTCAAAGACTGCGTCAAGCGAGTAACAAACTTATTGCGTTGGTTCGCATTCAGCGCGGTTGGTGGGCTAGAAGTAAGCACGAAATTGCGATCCAAGTCAACAACTAAGGCATCATTCGGGGCAGTAAACAGTGATCGACATTCAGCCGTGATACCGAGGATATACGGGCCCGGTTCCTCAACCAATTCTTTCGCATGGCGAGCGTGGACGACCGGCACATAAAGACCACTCCACTCATATACTCGCACGCAGAATCGGACCGTCTCGGCGGCCATAGTTAACATCGCAGGGTAGTGGCTGACGAATATTATACGCCGAGTAGGCGAAATTGCGGCTTCAATGACTCCGACAATGTTCGGGATTGAAAGACAAGTCCATAAGGGCCACATGGCGAAGTTTTGGAACCCTGTCGGAGATGATGGGAACTGGTAGCAAAGAGCATAGTCTTTCATGTCTATCCGAACCAGATCGTTCAATCTCGGGGCAGGGAAACTGAGAATTCGCGACACCTCCTCGGCGTGGAAGAGATTAGTGGCCTTGTTCCAATGAATCCACATTCCACGGAGATAATCGCCGAGAAGATTGTACAGAGGGTATCGAGAAAGGAAAGACAGGCAGTACGGAATCCAGTAGGTCTCGTCGGGATTGTCGTAGTAATCCGTCTCGGTCCGCTTCCTCAGATCTCTGATAGTCTCTGCCCTCTTCTCGTCGGCTCTCGACCAAACTCGAAGACAGATGCCATAGAGCGTGTGAGACGAGTCTTGTTGCAGAACAAAAGCATGGTGAACACAATGAGGTTGGCTGCGGCCGGTACAAATCTCGACATCATGAGGGAAACAAGCCTAAGACAATCATTAGTGAGAATGGGAGGAAGACAGAGCTCCTACAACCTACTCTCATAGCTGCGTGCAAGGCCCGGGCGACCTCGTTATCCTGCTCAAGACGAGGGCTGCTCCCCAGAATCTCCGGCAACCAGAATTGACCAACCGCACCCTTCATGTGGCCAATCTTTCCCTGAACTGGGGAGGGAGCTTTCACCCATTGAGACGGCTCTCTCCCCACACCACAGACCATGTAAGCATGGGTCAACGTCTTCGGAGTTCGCTGCTGGGGCTTCATATTGAGCGTGGAAGGAATTGGCTGCGTGATGCGCGAGTGAAGAGACGAAGTCCTGCTCGGGATAATCAAGTTCGTGTCGCCTTGGTCGCGCGTGCTCGGTCGAGCATCGCGTTCGCTGGTACGCGGGCGCGTAAACGACGAGTGCGTGTTGAGTGAAGGCGCCATGATGGGCAGAAAGCCTTATTCCTTAAGTTTACTCGTTCGTTGCTGTCCTATAGACTGAGTCGAAACTACTACAGCAGTGACTCGCCAAAACCGAGTTACCGAACAATCGGATCCAAGTCGATTAGGAAAAGAATTATGGTTTACAACCGCTCCTGTCCAAGACCCTCCCGTATGAGTTGTTTCTGACGAGGGAGACCAAAAACAAACTACCAAGCTACACAGCGACGAGCGGCAGCTTGCTGTTAGAATGGGAGGGACAGATTACAGACTTGCTGCAACTGCTCAAGTGGGGGAGAAAAGAGGGTGGCAGAAGGGAGAGTGGAGGAGATGGCGCTCAAGAAGAGGAAAAAAGGAGAGACAATATTGTGAATGTTCAGCGGGAGGGTCTAGCACGGTAGAAAAGGGTGTGTCGGGCAGAGAGCGAGAAGGGAGATTTGCCCCGATAGACCGAAGCAGAGGAAAGTCAATGCGTTTGAAGACCCCGGCACGAGAAAGATGAACTGGCCCGGGATAGTCGACAGTGATGAGTGTGACACGGCCAAACGAGGCCAAACGAGGCAAGCTTCAAGAACAGCCGTGTTGCAATTTACTAGGGACGGGGAAATAATAAGTGGGTTTGGTTTTAGACGGCATTCGAGAAGGGTAGAGAAAGGGTTGCGTAGCAGATACCCCTCCCGAGGTGAGAGTGAACTTGATACAATTAGTACCTGGGCGGGAATATGCACTAGAACTGGTGGAGATGGCCCGTTAGGACTATCACTCCAGTCACCAATACAACCATTAACGATGTAACGGATACTTCTAAGAACCAATTCAGCAGGGACCTGAGCTCCCCCCGGACTAGCTCTCTTTCTAGCACAACCTAACGCCGGGGTCCCTGGTAATCTCAAAATTTCGGCTGGCCCACCGCATTTCACATCGTAACCAATGATTGGGCTAGATAGCCATTCGAAGTGGAACTGCGTGGGTGGACCAGAGCTGGTTAGCTTTGAAAAAGGGGTCGTTATTCACGCCTACATATGTACACCAGCTTGCCGTCCAGCAAAAGCAACACAACATGATGACATAGAAAAACCCAACGATCGAATTAAGCTCATAGGTGTCAAGACGTTACCGGATTCTAGGTTTATCAATATGCAGTGTGCACCGGTAAGAAAAAGAAAGGTTCAAGGAACTGAATGAAACTTTATATCAACAAAGTACCTTATAAATAACCTATAGCAAAGCTGAACGTTAGGAGGTAGGTACACAACTACAGCTGATCGCGCCAGTACAGTGTAGAAACAGTACTAAATGGATGATAGACCCATAGACCCTCCTTTGATGATAATATATTCTCCCGTTAAGAAATACGTAGTCAATTGGAGATGCAACAATAAAAGCATATTTGTTAACCTCGCACTTGAGACGACGGTATGCACGGGTTCATCTGTTGCGCACGCCAGTCGGCTTTATTTGAGCAAGGTCTTAGATGGAAAAATAGAAATAAAATCCTTTGATTCATTCATTGAACACACCCGCATGCAGTGGCTGGCACCATTGACTCAGGTCACTCAGCTTGTCACCGACATGAAAGTCTCATGTCATCTATACGAGATCTTCTGGTATAGGGGAAAGTAAGTACGCTTATGCATGTATCACTGGAATTCGTTCGGGATAATGAACGAGATTACTGTTACCATGTCACTTCAGGAATGGCGCACAGTCCGAGGACATGAAAATTGGAGTCACTAGTGTAAGTGACGTGAGGATATACATACATATAGAACGGTACATAGAGTCTAGAGAAATTCGATGTTTTTATTATATTAATGTTATTCCCCTTCGTTGTGTTTCCCAATCTAAATAACAAATTCAAACTGATCAATGCATTAGCCACGAGCAACTGCGAAATCGAATGCTTCACTTCTTGTGTACTACCACATATGTATATGTAGTATCCGGACTTCCAATGCACGCTATGACCCACCGCAATGGTTCATCCCTTTCGCACCTCACCACTTTAGTGAAGACAGTCTAACCTTAGGTTGATGCCAAATCCTTCCAGCTTCCCTATTTCGCTTGTTTACCTCCATCTACGTTATCGTACAAGCGCTCTATTATCTATTCTGTGCTATCTCCTGCGAGGAAATGAATCCGGGGCAATGAATTGGTTTCTACTCTCCTTATACCAAGCTACTATGGACATACCATGTAGTAAATACCTACGTCTTATGTCCTCCGTCATTCGATGACAGGTAAATCCGTGGTATGAGGGTAACTCGTTACTCGACGTCCGTCTCCCCATAATGAGATGTCTGCAGACTGCAGATGCAAATGCACAGCGGGAAGCAACATCACTACTGTATGCCAGGCAATCAATCGCCAGAAACCCGATCCATATGAAACAAATGCCGAGCATCATGTCCAACATTGTCCTTGGTCCATCAATTCGGTGGCTTTGGGCATGATGTTTCGGAGCGATATTAGGCCTCAATTACGCCAAGATGCAGGCACCGCGATGCACCTTGATACTACACAGTATCGAAAGCCTGTTCTACCAATCGGCTTCGTCGAAACTCACAGCAATCATATCACCAATCGCCCTCAGTTCCAGCTCAAGTGCGGCAAAGGAGGCTGCAAGGGGATCGAAGGGGTCCTTAACACCTATATTATTAAAACCTCCTCCCCGGTTTTACAGCTCTACCCCCGTTATTCCTGCGTACGGCGACTTGAATCACACAATTGCCGTGATATCATATCCTGTCATTAGCCAGACAAGCCAGCCGAACCAGCTGCAGAGTCAACTTGCGTCCTTCAGTGCCTACGTATGTAACGATAAGAATCATCACTTTGCATTGGCGAATCATAGCATTATTTCCTAAAGGCCAACTCATCAAACAAACATCCGCAGGGACCTACCAGCATATATCAGTTACAATTGACCTACAGCTCTTGACGCAGCGAGACTTTCAGAAAACGTTCCAGAGCTGATGTCCGCATGAAATTGAATTGTCGATCCCACGTGTTTCAATCTACGCTAATATGCGGTCTCCATGTATTATGTCCATGTTGATTGGATTATTGACGCTATTATAGGCCGTTACAGCTTTATCATTAGATTGTACCATTACATAGTATCCATATTCCCTACGACAAGTCAGAGGTACTAATGATGATATCGTATCGTACAAGTCCAAACTTACCAAACTCGCTGAAGCAGTGAGGGGCTTACCGCAATGGTGATAAACTCTAGACCAGTTAGGTATAGCTCCCTATCCCACTAGTCGGCCCTAGATCTCGGTTTACCCCTGGCCTAACCGTTTTGAGAGGCAATTCGGTTACATTCGCCAACGCTAGTGCTGAGTTAGGATTAGTATGCGATCCGAGCTTTTTGGCTGCATGGCTCGGGTTCTTCCTTTCCCCACGTGATTTCCCCCTCCTCAGCTCGGCGATCCGATTTGTACATCCACGGCGTTGGAAGACGACGGAGGAATATGCGACAACTCTCTGAAGAGGGCAAGGAACCATGTCTGTGCCACTACAAGCAAACATCATCCCTTTCCTTTCCACATGAGACCTTCCTTGCTTTAACTTATATATTAGCACCCCGGTTCTCAGCAATGACAACTCTTCTACAGAGCAGTGTTTCAACTTAATCGACGAGATCTATATCTAAACCCAGAAGGCTCCCTTCGTACGTGGATGATGACTTAACAGATACATTAAGGTGTTAGGACTATGTTTCCAAAAACAGACTCCTGTAGCGACGCATTGCGCGTCAACGTCCCCGTCTTTTAGTCTTGGCAACTTTGGCGGCCTTCCCCACAGGCCATCTTGGTACGCGACCTTCACAACAGGTAGATATATAACAAGCTCATTGCCTAGACACAGAGTAAGACAATCTGCAAGATTGAAGCTTCGTTAACTACCTAATATACTGTACATGCTTGTGGTTACTAGTTTTCAGGAGTTTATGATAGAACCATATAGGTAAAGCCATGTAGGTCATGCATTCCCATGCCAACAGGATACTGAGGTCACTACTGTATACTCTACCTAGGTACATTGAACTATGTATGTGACAAGAATCCTATCAGATCGCACATATAAGTCTGTCATTCCTTAGCTAGATATAACGAGGCTTCACGGCAGCAAGCAAACACGCGGTTGCCCGTCTTGTACGCTTCTCCTTACTTACCTAGGAGGTAGGCATGGCATATCATGGCGGAGAATCAGACGCAGTGACCCTTCTGTTACTCTTCAGGTTAAACAAACCCCTCTTACCTGACACAGGGCGTTCTCAGTTTGCGTTCGCCCAACTTGACAGAGAGCTTCCCGTCTTCGGCTTTCTGCCTACCAGGTAGGTAGGCCGCACCGGTGAATATGCACTTCTTTAGCTCCTAACTACGGGAGATGGTCTACCAGACTGAACAGAATTTCCATTACTCTAGCACCGAAGGCATCTATAGAGAATTCGAAAGATTCCGGAGAGGAACCTGTGTAGCAATAGAATTATACCTAGGTACCTGTTAAGTCGAAAACGCATCAGGCTCTCGTAGTAGAGTTTGGTCACTATGGGATCGGATAGAGTACTGATGTATCACCAATTTCGTTTTACGTAGCAACACAAGCCAGACACTACATGTACTATTCATCGCCCCGAGAGGGGGGTTCTCCGCTGGTCAAGTTCTATGTAGTAGCTTCCCCATGTCTCATGAGAAGGTAGTCGGTATGAAGTCGTGTTCCATGTACACCGCTTGAGGTCGGGTAGTATATCACGTTAGTTTGATCGGTCATGAGCAAGCCTCTCTTCCCAAGGAGTATTAGTTTATAATGAACGCCTCAAGCCAACGATGTGACACGGTACTATGCGTGTAGTTTAACGATTCTAATAGTACCCCTTTTCTTCCAAGCCCCTCCCACGCTTCAATCTTGATTTTGCAATACAGGTGGTTTATATCATCATGAATAACATTCTAGTTTTACATCTGCGAGGAGCCTACATGGTCAAGTTTCTAAACTCCCCAAGGTATGCCGTCTGTTTACCTAGGTACCTACCTAGGTTGCCCCCAGTAGGTACGCTCAGGGGTCAATTTTGGGCTTCATAGTCTAGACCCTTAGTATTCATCATTGACATTTCCTACAAGAATAGGATATTGAACCACCGTATGTTAAGAATGTGAGTTGATTTGCAGGGCAATAAACTTTCGAATATTGTTGTACAACCTGCATGGCTTTAATCTCCTTTCCAACTCTAGCGTAGTGACGCCAGAATAACTCAAAGAGTAATGCCCACCACTCAAGGACTACATGATAGAAGTTAGCGATTATAAATGTGGTCATTACCTAGGTAGGTAATAGGATGGGTTACCACGAGTTCATGAGCTAGAGCCAATGGGCGTAATATAACAGACCCCTGCACCCTATACCTACCTCTTCATACGTCATATATAAAAAGATAGGTTCACAAGGTCTCGGATAGCCATATATTAGGAATAATGCAGATAGTATGTCGACTAGCACGCAAGATTGGTTTCCGACAATGAAATTTACTGTTTGCCAAACATGGTGACATAGCCCTGAAAGTTCAAACCCCTGAGCCGAACCTACGGTCTTACATGCATACTACTTGGTAGTTATCTCAGGGCATTGGTGAAATCGGATTGGATAAGGGAGTTCTGATGCTACCTACCCCCTAGGCTAGGTAGTTTTCATATACCTAATAAGGGATATCTCAACTACGATGAATTCATCCTTATTATATATACTGCACACATTTCAACTTAGTTACTCCTCACTAACCTAGGATAATTGTGAATATAAGAAGTAACAAAGATAAAGTAAACATCTTGCCTTAGAATTGGGATTTTATATTATTTTAGATAATTATTCCCAGGTCAATACTAAAAGGTAGAGATGCGGAGTTCGACTTTTAGCAGGACAAGTTCCGTTCTTATAGAGTACCTAGGTAGTAAATAGCAGCCGTTGTTTATCATACATTGAGTTCCTCTTTCTCCTTTTTTCGTGAGAATATCACTCGCCATATTCACTTATTGTTCAACTTAGGTCTGAGAGCGTGTAAAGGGAAGAGAGGACCCAGGTCAGGGGTTAGTGGTTGAGAAGTTCTCGTTCCTTATCTTGAACGAACACTATTAAAAGGTTGAGACGATAACTGATCGTGTTCATATTAAGCACATGTTTTATGGTATGATTTCGTTTCATCCGATAGCACCTTTTGTCCCCCCTATATTAGGGTGGTAACTGTATCGTCTATTGAATGCACCTCTGGCTATCATATCGCCACCTAATAGCTACCTAGCATACGTTATAGCTGGCTAGATACATCTGTAGTACAATCGAAGGGCCTTACAGAAAGATGCTACCATAAGCGTTTCATCAGTTCGATGGCAGATCTCGATAGACCCTTGAATATCAAGCGAGATGGGCGTTGAGGATTCGTTAAGTAGGTGGATGTAAAGACTGAACACAGCATTCCCATCATTTTGTTTTCTAATAAATGATCGGCATGTGAGATTAGACCTAAGCATGTCCTGTAAGCACGTGTTTTTCTTTAATATCCGTTCAACAACATCAGTATCTAGATCTACATAGGCCTCACAACGTCGTAGGTAACACCAAGTTATCTTCAGCCATTAGGAGGTGCCTTGAACTTTAATTCATATCTACGGCTTAATGGTCTGGGTTGAAAAGTGGTTGCACGACAGAATGAAGAGAGCCAGCTTGCTGTCATAGTAGGGCTATAATGATCTCTAATAAACCCCTTCTTCGGTTCAACCTGTCTTCTTGTCTGAAACCTTTCTACTCCGCGGAAATACTTGGCTCTACTCCCGTTGCCTCTCGATCGTGACCATCGGATATCAGTGGCCCTAAATTGTGGCCTCCTTCTTGCAAAGTCTGCGATTACTTCTGGATGTCTAGAGAGTTCCTCATTACATATTACTAATTAGTTGACCCCCCTCTCCTCTTGAATTCCTCGGCTGGGAGAGTTGGGTGTTATCAACTACCTACCTAGGTATGTGACTGCCCACGCAGCTGCACAGTTTACCGATGAACGCTTCTTCCTCGGCTACACCCAAGAACCACAAGAGATACAGTGGCGAACTGCCATATACGTGGCAATAATGATCTTGCATAGGGATCTTCATGTAATTACTGCAGTGGTAGCTATCGCTTCGAGTTGCCCATTTTGTTTGCCAGCTAATAGCTAGCTCGCGATGTTGATCTGTAGAGTAACGTTAAGCCCACGTTTCATGCTTGTGCTGGCAACATTCGCTTCGCAGCGCGCGTCAGGTACGGCAGGCGGGAACTATAAAGTACAGAAAACTTCTCGCCGGGAATTGAATTTGCCATAGGAGCCAAGAATGGGTTGCAGCTCGCCTAGACTTTCCATTGGGGAGGGGTGTATTTTGCGTATCTTACTCATACGCCTCGTGTAATTTGGTTGCTACGTTCCGGATACTGGACCTCATTTTTGAATTTGACACCAACATTGATAGCTATGTATTGCTCGAATACTGCGGGTGTCGATCTTCGAAGCATTAAAGTGTCATTGCCTAAAACTAGCGGAAAGCGTCATTCCTTCGATCTTTTTGGCTATTGGATTATTTGGAATGATATTGGTAATTATTATGATAATTGATGGCAGACGAAGAAGTCATGGTCCGAGAAGGATGGCTATGTCAGCACGCTCCCTCATAACTTCGTGCCAGTCTAGTTGAGCGGAGTGCCGAATCCGGAAGGGGCCAACAAACTATTGTGCCATTCAAGATAGCCCTTGCGTATCCAACGGTATTGACACTCATCCCGTTTGTTCGGCTTTGTGGACAAGCAAGTTAACTCTACCCAGACCATGGCACAGGCGGTGCCGGACTCATTCTCACTAGAGACACTGAGGATCCTCAGTACACTGGTACTGGATGTGTGGAGAGTCACTCCACGTCACGGAGGGGTCTATCCGATGAGAAATGAGTCGATATCAGAAAGGACAACTTCAGATATATCCCTGTGGCGGCTCACGCGTAGTCCAGTCTCAGTGATGTATTCGGATGCCAAGCTTTCCAGCAAGTCCAGTCCCGCATATCATGCCAATTACTTCAAATTGAGGGAGCCAATGTGAACAGGAGATATCGAACTCAGCAAAGAGGAACCACTGGCAGTGATGTGGCACCGTGAGAGTCAAGACACTCCCAACAACTGAGATGGGCGGTTACAGCTGTCTTGGAGCCGAATTTTGAAGGATTCGGCCATGTTCAATGGTTTAGCCCTGAATAATAATTCAACAATAGATAGGAACGCCTGGAAGAACCTTGACCATGCTCTAAATCCCAGTAGTTTGGCACCACGGAACATAGCGAGAGAGGAACAGGCAAAAGTAAGCTAACGAGCGGCGCAAGATACGACGGATTCTCCATAGATCTGACTCAGAAGAAAGTTGAAAGTTCTAGACGCTGGCGCTTGTCCACACGGGTACCGCACGTAAGGCAAGGCACGGCGGTACTGTACCTTGCCGTGATCGGGCGACTACATACCTAGGTAGGTAGCTAGGGATGGTGCCAACATTGAGGAGCCACCTAAGCTGCATAATCTATCGCATCATAACTAAAGAATTAGCGCCCATTGAACAGCAAAGATTGCGAATGTCCGGGTCCAGGTCCAGGGAGTCGTGCTATATCCGCTGGTAGCGATCCGCCGCTGTGTACCGTTGAGCCAATTCGAGCCGCCGACTGGACGGCGCAAAGCCGACTATGCATATGATATATCGGTAGTTTAGTCATCTATAACACGATATCCTGCAGGTCGCGATGTACTTTGGATAAGCACTTGGCGGCTGATTGACAGATTGACAGAGATTGGCAAGATTGACAACGCACGTCTCCGAACGCACAGGGGTGGCGGACCGGGTGTTGTGCTGCCTCTGTATGTAGGGTGATCTAAGTAGATGTCCGCTGTGTAATATATCACTCGACGACTAGCACTTCTGAGGTAATGATCGGACCCCTAGTATCACCACGACGGAGAGTCATGCGAGGTAGCATGGTCGAACAGAGTGAATACCTGCTGGTCATTCTATAGGACTGACAGAACTGTATACCACCACACATGAGGAGATCAATTACTTATCTTATACAAATTTACATTGTATCAGCTACGATCGCGGAATACGAGTGACGGAAAACGACTTGGCGCGGTGCAGCGAAGCGGTAGTAAGTCGGGAATGGGATGGGATGAGATCAAAAGTGATATCATCGTGCTTTGATTTACCTGATTGAGGGTCGAGCGAAGATAGTCCGGTGATAGGTACCTTACCTTATCTCGCGGGCAGCTGAGCGTCGGGCGCAAACAACTGGGAAGACGCAGCCGTGGGTAGATACCTTAGCAAGAAAAGAAAAAGAAAAGGATCGGCACTAGTCTTGATGTAGTATCCCGAGCTTTCTAGCCGTAGCGTACCGAATGGATTAGCAGCGCAGGGAGGCACAAAATCCTAAGTTGGAAGTCTCTGGCCCAACTTGGGTAGGGTCGCAATGCAAAAATTCGACCCGCTGCAGCCGCTGGCAGCCGCAGGCGTCATTTTTTTTCTCGAAATTTCCTAGAAGAAAACGGTCGAATCAGAAGGGTCCCCAATCAACAGAGCCGGCATTTGATAAGACATCCCGCGCATGTGAAATTTCAGCAAATTCGCCCTCTGCCCCTGCGGCTCTGCCGTGCCCTGTTTCACTACCGGGAGGTTGTCTATTCTTAATCTATACGTACAGGAGCCAAGTCCGGGTCAGCCAATCCGTCTGCACGTTTTCAAACATCCCAGCCGACCTCATCCCAGCTTGGCCTTGCTTGGCCACTTTAGAGAGAAAATCGATATGATCCACTGATCCACCTCGCAGCTGAGATGTCTACGATGACAAGATGATTGATAAATATACATGTACATACATGGCTTGCATGAGGAATGCATGGAGATAGACACTGCCTCACCTCGCTTCGCTACACTATACTACACTACACCACATTGCACCACACTTACACTAACACAACACTACGACGATAGCTTGTGGACATCTGGATTGGAACAAATACAATTTTCAGTTCTTACAGCATCATCCGTCCCACTTATATATATACAACTCGTACGCGCCCGTATACGCCGCGCTCTCTACGTACCTTTTGCCTCCCCTGCCGACTTATACGTCAGAGCACAGCATTACGAGCCATTAGCATTTCTCACCGCTCCACCCATCCAGATGTCGGGGACCCATCGCAATTGAGGTCTGGATCGTCAAATCGCCAGGTCCTTCTCACTTTTTTTTCTTCAACGGTGGAGTCTCGACGAGATAAGGGAAGATGGGACGCCAGGTCGCCCTCCTACTCAACTGCTGCTTGGCTGGCCACCGAAGGGTCGCACTTCACGAGCGTCGTTGTCCATTGCACGTTATCCATATGAAACTCGTCTGCCGGTAGTTCATCCAACGTCCAATCCGAAGCAACATTGACAATCCAACCTCTTTAACAGCAAGCGCTCTACATCGGCCCGTTATCACCCATTCTGAAGTGGTGTTGTGGGCCACCCGGTCGTCACCATGTTGCGCTTGATCGGATGCACTACTTGTGCCAGTTGAGTGCTTGCACTGCTTGCTCTACACTAGGTTATGTGCTGCTTTTTTGTACAGGGTCAGGTTGCGCGTCACGATACTAGTTGTGTCTGTCTTAGTACAAGACCCCCTTCGAGCTTGAAGATCGGACTGAAGATAGTCTCCGTTATTCCCCAGTTTATTAAATTCTGGACCGCCCTTCTCGTGCCTTCGCTTTGTAGCAAGAGCTACTTGTACCTGACCTGTAGCTACCCTTTCGTCGTAGTTTAGAGCTCGAAATTATGGTTCTGCTCCTTCGTCTCTTCCTCGTCGTTCGCTTCTCTCCCTCGTTGTAGTGTGTCCTCCCGATTGTACGGCCAGACCTTGCAATCGGACACTCGAATCCCAATTCTTATTCTCATTCTCATTCTCAATCTCACACAATCCATTCTAACCTTTTTAAACTAAGTTGAGAACTACCTATTCCTCTTCTCCGCCGTACGCCTAGATCAAACGTAGAGTTTCGCTTGGCCCGGCATCCGTGCCCGTTGGCAAACGCCCACGCCCAGATAACGGCCTTGCATTACCTACGAACTTATTTGTTCCCCTTTCTACGCCTGGTCTCTTCTTAGTTCTAGATCATTCAACAGCCACTAATACATTCGGCATGGACAAGTCTCCAGGGTCGCCTCGCAATGATGCCAGTGCGACCTCAACCCCTCCGCTCGAGGAGCCTCAGAGTCCTGCTTCCCTCGACCTCAATGCTGGAATGAGAAAAGAGAAAGGCCGTGTGCGCTTCAACAGTGTCGCTGGGGTCGAACCACCGTCGTTCCTAGACTTATCAGGCCTCTCTACGACGCAAACACGCCATGACAGTATCCCGTTAGTTCCACGGCCTAGGCCCTCGGTCTTGCGTGGGAATTCCTACAACTCGGTAACTAGTATCCCCGAGTCTGTCGACGATGACGATCCTGCCTCCGAGAAAGTAATGTCGGCGCATGCGGCACAGGAAAGGGCCCAGCAGGTGGCTGCCACCCTGCTAGGCTCACAATCCGCTCCTGGGTCGACGAGGACTTCTCTGGACTCCGAGGCCGATACCGTTAACAGCGGCGTTACCAGCGATATGCCTCTGGGATTTTCCAATATAGCACTTGAAGACTACCCCATACAAACTCCGGATCTCAACGGGAATGGCCATGCCTCGCAGAAGAATGCGTCTGATGAACAGCGTGCTCTGAAAACGGAGGCGTACAATCTCGTTCGATCGCACACGCAGAGGCATAACCAGGGAGCATATCATGCCGCGTCAGCCAGCACCGCTCTAAGTTCCGGCCAACTCACACCGATCGACGGGCCGAAACACGAGCTGTATGTGCCTGCGCCAACGGAATTCCGCTCTAGTGTTCTTGCGAATCTTTTAAAGCTCTATAAACCACCCGACTCTAATTCTCCCAATTATCCGCATAGCCGGAAGTCCGAGCATGGAAGTGAATACACCACGCCAGGTTCTTCCGGCGCCACGACGCCGAATCGACGGAAATGGTACGAGAAGAATCGTTCGCAGGATACTCTCGCCAACTTGGTCGAAGCGTCTGCGCGCCTCGCAAGTGCTGGTGTTAGTGGACCAGCGGCGGCTAGCTCAAGACCGAAGCGACCTAAGCACAAGCGAAGTCCTAGTGGCAGGATCCTCAGTTTTGGTCGACCACGGATAGATGATGAAATCCGCATCACGATGCATATTGCGGAGACATTGACTCGTCAAAAGTACATCATCAAAGTGTGTAAGGCACTCATGCTTTTTGGAGCCCCGACACACCGTCTCGAGGAGTACTTGAGGATGACTGCGAGGGTCCTTGAGATCGACGGCCAATTCCTTTACTTACCGGGTTGCATGATAATATCCTTCGACGACCGTTCGACTCATACCACTGAAGTGAAGATAGTACGCACAAACCAGGGGATTGACCTTGGAAGGCTTAGGGATACGCACGAGATATACAAACTGGTTCTTCATGATAAGATGGATTTGGACGAAGCTATCGAGAATCTTTCTAGGGTGATGGATGAGAAAGACAAGTTCCACCCGTGGCTCAGAGTCCTGGTATTTGGCTTGGCAAGTGCGACGGTTGCTCCCTTTGCCTTTGAAGGGCAGCTTATTGACCTGCCCATTTGCTTCTTCCTGGGATGTCTTGTCGGTACTCTCCAGATCATTGTCGCCCCGAGATCCGACCTTTATAACAACGTATTCGAGATCACCGCTGCCGTGTTGACGAGCTTTTTGAGCAGAGCCTTTGGCAGTATTAGGGGTGGGACCCTATTCTGTTTCTCATCTCTTGCTCAGAGTTCTATCGCCCTGATTCTCCCCGGGTGGTTTGTCTGTAAGTAACATAACCTCTTCATCTTTGGATTTGTCATAACTAACTGATCTCTCAGTGTGTTCTGCGCTCGAGCTTCAATCTCGCGCCTTAGTTCCCGGTTCCATCCGCATGGTCTACGCAATTATCTACTCGTTGTTCCTCGGCTTTGGAATCACAGTTGGAACAGCGCTCTACGGCTTGATGGATCCCAATGCAACCTCAGCGACGAGTTGTCCGAACCCGATCCCTACTTACTATCGATTTTTCTTTGTTCCACTGTTCACTCTCTGCCTTGCATTCGTGAACCAGGCAAAATGGAAGCAGATGCCAGTCATGGTAGTCATTGCCTTCGCCGGTTATATTGTAAACTTCTTCAGCAGCCCCAAGTTTGCAGCCAGCCCACAAATAGCCAACACGTTAGGTGCTTTTACTGTCGGTGTCCTAGCCAACTTGTATTCAAGGCTGAGACACGGCGTAGCCGCGGCCGCTCTCTTACCTGCTATATTCGTGCAGGTACCCAGTGGCTTAGCGGCGACGGGAAGTCTGCTGAGCGGGTTAAGCACAGCTAATGAGTTGAACAACTCTACTCAAATCATCAATGGCACAAGTAGTGTAAGTCATCATACTTTCATTTCAATCCTCAAGTCTGGCTATCAACTAATACGTGGGCTAGATTCGAATCGATAACAACCAACCCCTGGATACGATAGTATTCAATGTTGCCGCCTCGATGATCCAAATTGCCATTGGTATCACCGTAGGCCTCTTCCTAAGCGCGTTAATCGTCTACCCACTTGGGAAGCGCAGAAGTGGTTTATGGACCCTCTGAAACGGCACGACATTTGCTTTACTTCGTTGCTGAATTCGGAAACCTAGGCGTTCGTATTGTGGCAAACTAAAGTGATCTATAAAGCAAGCGAGCATTGAAATTTACTAAGGAGCATCGGGTTATTAGACGATATAATTAGACGGGCGTCGTGGGCAGCATATAGACGCACAGCATAGAGATAATGTGGAGGATAGCCTCGCGGCCGGGGGTGATAGGTGTACCCTCACAGGAGGTCCCTTACGACATGTGACATGAGGTATCAGCATATGCGACGGCGTCGGGGCTCTTAAGCGTCAAAATTAGCGCTTTCTATTCTAGCGATTTGATATCCTTACCAACAATTCAGCGACAATATAAGTCTTACCAGAATTATCACCTTCAAAGTATTCTGCATGTGAGAACGTGGTGGCTTGACACCGATAAGAACTCTGCAACGCATGGCTTACTTCACCCTTGCGCCCCCAGTCATATAGCTCCCAGGTCGTTTCAGGGGACAATATATGTACATATGTCTTTCCCTCATTCTCATTCAATGGGTACATTCCCCTGAGCGTCGGCTTCTCGTCAGGTCTCATCTTTTGCATCTCGGCTGGTTTCTTAGTCTGCTTTGGGATACGCAGATCTAATTCTTCGGAGCAGCTGCAAAGATCTTGTTGACAAAGCATATAGGTACCTATTAACTCTTGACCTAGAGTCTCATCGGGTTCTTAGGGAGTAATATATTTACATTTGAATGTTTGGAAGGCATTGTGACTCGCGTGTTTCCTGGCTGTATGAAGCTTATTCGACAAGAATACATGAAGAACAGTAAAGAGCAGATGAAAGCGGTCATATCGGAGAAATCCCTTAACGGTAACCGGTGGGTAGCATACCGGTACACACCTAGTGTCTGTATCAAACATCAAGCATGTATTAGCTACCTAATTTAATGGATGACAGCGAATAGCAAAGGTGCAATGATCTTTATAGTAGGACAGAACACGAGAAGAAAAATAGGGATCTGAGAAGAATGTCATAAAAGGAAACATATCACAAGGTATAACGATATTGGGGTGTGTGGGAATGCTCTTTATTCGCCCTCCTCTCCTTCTACGTCCGCCACGTCCTCTACGTTACTTATGTCCCATGAAGAGATTAACTTTAACAATGTTGGAATACGGAAGCTCTGTCATTAGTTAACAACGAAGTAGCGATGATGATCAGTTTCTTTGGGCGTTTGACTGTCAAGAGTGACTGATAGTGGTGAGATTATAATGTCGAAAATCAACAAACGCCTCCTAAAGGGGGCGTAGGGAAGCCTTAGGCTCTTGGACAGGTTGGAAGTGCGGAAGCGTCAGTTTAGGGGTCATAACTAAATAGACTCAGAATCCTGTGAATGTTATATTGAGAGATTCAGGTCAATTGCCTGGTGTTCTCGTGATATTTTTTCGGTTTGGATTACTGGACCTTCCCTTGTGGTGCTGGTGGAAGTACCTAGCTGCGCCGTGGCCTGACGAACTTGGTTGGCACGAAACGCCCGCGTCACATTATCACCCACAGCTGGTTGTGGTGAGCCAGTTTCGATCGCAGACTCAGGTAGACTTCTCCGAACTCCATAATGTAAGGTACCGTAAGAGTATGTCGTAGTAATAGTGAAATTGGCAGGAGGGAAACCAACGGAAGGATAGCCCAACGTCTAGGTGTTGTCTCGGGATAATCAAGAAGATGCTATCCAAGCCTCTAAAAAGCTCTGTATCAGATGATTTTCTAAGAAGCTCCCGTTTGACTAAGTGTGCTAGGCCTGAATTCGCAGAACTCGGAGTGCAGGTGATGACGGCTTCTATCACTACAGTTACCAGGACCAGCTGCAAGTCAGGCGCTCTTCTAAGACGGTAACTTGCGTACGACGATAGACGGAAGTGTTCGGCCCGGCGTTGGGATAAACTGACGCATGATTTGCCTAGGTATATCAGTACGCCATGCCCCTAAAAGAAATGTGTGGAAGTGAAATGGAAGTTGAGATTGCTTAATATATATATCTGCACAAGTAGAGACGTTAAGCTCTTCTATAGAAGCCCAGGTTAACTTGAATAGTGCAATCGACCATACTAAGGGAGATGTCGTGATAATCTGTTCGGAACTGTTGCTACTCCATTTATGAACGTGATGGGAGAATGAAAAGCATAAGCAAAAGTTGAAAAGAGGGAGAGGAAAGCTGAAAGTGAAACGTTTACTGCCCAGAAGTAATGTACTTGGAGAAGTTAAAGATTACCGTTATGCTGCCACGCATCGCTCGTCGCTTAACAGCTGCGGAACAGGCAATTTCAAATAAAGGAAAATCTTTATTAATTACCAAAACTTATCAAGGGGTTGCTCATTTACCTAGTTATGTGCCCCCATGTACGTAGATTTTAGCTCAACCTTCTCGGAATTTTGGCTTATGTCGTTAGAAGCTATTAAGATACTCTAATTATCTTTCAGTCATGAGTATAATTCTTTCCCGCCATTATGTGGGCATTATGGAAATATGAGGTTCTGTTTCGCTCTTCAGATTCATATCAACACAGCCTCTGTCTATATATGTCTCTTGATTGCCTCGTAAGCTGATCCAATGGTCTATCAGTTGTACGCGTACAGCCTACTTCTCAAGTGTTTGAACAATTCATCAAACCTAGAGTCCCAGATAACGACTTTGGTAGCTAATGTTAGATTATTAACTTGACAGAATTCCAGTCATCGTACCTCAAATTTTCATATCTAGCCTGAGGATTTGATAGGAGTGCTATTAGGTACTACCTAGGTAGATAGGGCAATCTGGAGACGATTTTGAAATGTCTTTATGTGCTAGAGTTGGGGTATGTGGGCATTAGGGGCTGGTAAGATCTTCATCCAATTTTCTAGATCAGGTAAACTCTGGGAGCAGATATACTGGCAGTCACCAAAAAACAGCGCTGTTGTTTTGTACCTGACGTTGTTGGTCTATTGCGCCTCATACAGAGCCAACTGGGTACCTCGATAAAACTTAATTGCGTAGAACCAATTTACAACATTATAACCATGGCAATCGTCAAGCTCTTCGAGATATACATCATGGTTATCGTACTATATTGATAATTTTCCAGCTTACAAGTGTCCCTTATGTGACCAACTCTATCCTCCACTGACAACTTTATGTTTGAACCAGAAGGAAACCCGGGTACAGTTTACATACTAACACTAAACTTTGAGGGTATGCGTCTACGGTATTCCTCTTCGGTTTCTAAAGACTAGGTACCTAATGGCACACCCACTGCATATTTATTCACCTACCTACCTTAGCCATCATCGTCATGCCACTTTACATACTGATTATAGCCAGGATCAGACTTATGCAACTGCCTTATGTAGTATACCGTTTATATGATAGTATACGCAAAGGAGGCAATTCCTTGAGTGATAGTTCCTTTCCATATGGCTCCCGGCATTCATGTTGACCGGTGGGATGAATCCATACTCCTTTAAACCGATAGATACCTGTGCTATGGCATAGCTAAAACTGGTACCTTATTACTGTCTATCGTGACTGTACGACATATAATGTTCATCTCCCAGGAACATAGTGAGCCAACTACCCTCATTCCCATCGGCGCTGAAGCTCCTATCGGCGCAGGTCTTTCGTTATACGCCGGCAATAACGGTAGAACACCTCGTTCTTCCGTTGTTCAAACAATAAGGGTAGGTACCCAAGAAGTCCTAGGAAGCGTACCTCTCAAAGTCGAAATGCACCTCCGATCTATGGGAGATGACAAGAAGCCTAGCATAACGAAGTATGTCCGAGGAACGACGAGCGAAGAACCGGGGATACTAAGGGTTATGATTTGCGATTCAGTTTCATTTGCGGTAGTATCTGAAGGTGGTATTTCCAATGTCGTAGCCGAAGCCTCGTCCTATTAGAGACTGGCGGACGATACCGATGTAGCTCCCACGGCGGCTAAGACCGGCGTCATTGGAGGTATCGCCAGCACCGATGTCGCTGTTGCCGATCTCATGCTCAGCCCCCTGTCTCAGGCTAAAGAGGGAATGATAGGCCTTACGCGTCTTTATATATACGTATAGTTGTCCGCGGCCGCGATGGGCTTTGAACCCAGATGAATTGGTCACGTGTGGTTGCAAGAGATATTGTGACAAGCTGGAGCTCGATCTAAAGAGACTAGAGCTGAGATTAAACACTATCGTGAGTAGTTGTCGAGCCTCCTTACAGGTAATGTTCAAGGTAATTGAGACATGCCGCCCCTTTTTGGCTACCGTAGCCGGGAGTTTGTTTCTCGGTTGCCCATTAGCACGGAGGGCTCTCCCAGAGTCCAATCAGAGCCCTTGTTATAGGAGGCCGAAACCGAGATATCATCCTGATCGACATGTAACCCTCATCTCTTGCTCGTGGATACGCTGGACATTGAAGTTGTCTCCGGGCCAATTCCGTATATCGTATTCAGCTCTAGATGCGATATGGCGTACTCTTCAAAGTTGAAAAATCCTAGTCCTTGTTATGTAGGCCAACGTCAATGCAGTCTTTAGGTAGCGTCGATAGTCGTCCTATGATCATCATTCCTTAAAATACCAACTGGAAATTCGAAATAATAGCAGTATTTTATAGCTCTATGTGTTTGCTACATCGAAACAGAGAAGGCAGATGTATCCATGTTCCGAAGTAGTGCATGCGCCGCGCTTGATATGAGGGGATAGCTACGTGTTAAACTCGCAGGGTCGAGGTCTTTCCTGTGTCTCCTTTCACAACATCATTGCCATAGCATCGTTCTGTCGGATCTCCATCTCCGCACACCTCTTCAGTAGTAGGCTCGCTCCGAGAGTAGCAGTCTGCGATGTAACGCATGGCAACGGGCATTCCCGGTCTCATTTTTCCTGTACCCCTCGTATCACTGTGCTGTCTACTATCGCACAAGGGCCGGTCAGAAGCCATTGAGCATTCCTAACTGACTATCCGAGTTGTATGATATGTGATAATATATCGGGTGATGGCGTATCGGTATGGGATAGTGTACTGTGGAGTCTAGCCCGAGCAGTTGGCAGTTTAGCCGCTAGGGGTGATTTGTTAGAGGCGCCTGTCACACGCATATGATTTTCAAGCTTGCATACTAAAGCACACCGGGCGTCATATGAGGCTGCGAATACGATGATCGTCGTAAGAGATCTAGATTACTAATGCAATAGAAGCAAACACTTCAACTGCTCCGGCGCAGCCGCTTGTGGGAGCGTTTTAAGACCATTTACATGCAAGCTACGTGTGAACTACGTAACAGGCATCAACTACATATTATTGTTCATGTAGACTATGCATACCATAGCACAAATAACAGACCAAGGGCGGGGAGCCAACATCATCTAATGCCGTGCGACTTGAACTTGGACGTAGGTGTTCGTATTGTGAAAGTTTGGACGAGGAAAGATACCCATTTGCTCATGCAAGCTTGGCGGGTTGATGTGGCTTCAAAACTAATGTACGAGCTGTCACTATTCTATATATAAGACCTCCTCGATCCAGGGGTTAAAAGTCGCTTCTCTGGAAAGGTAATTAGGCTGTGAAAATAGTGAACAAGCAAACGAATAAGACCATAACGAGAAACGAAGCGAAGCCTCATCTGAAGCCACAGCTCGATTCGGTGGCAGTGCACTTTCATAGCGTTTACCGACAGTGTGGTTCGCGCTAAGTCATATCGCTTGGATGTTCTGCCCCTGACGTCGATGGTTTTGTGCTAGAGCAGAAATTAAGGGTCCTAGACAATCCTACGAGCTCAGTCCTCGGTCAACTTTGCCAATCCCTGTATCCTAAATGCTCAAAGCTATCATCTTCGTGATCTTGGCGAGAAAGATATACCATAAGTAGAAATCGAAGTTTCATCACGAAGACGATCGAAAAGCTCTATGATGTCGACGATTAGGTTGACAATGGATAATGCCTCAGACGGACATAGCTACCTAGGCGCCTTCTTTGACATATGGGTGCTGCTGCTTTAGCTAATGGAGTTTTGGTCCTGTTCACTTCGACACTGACTCACTCAAGTCTATGTTAAAAGATGACTCCTGTTAGATCGCATGATTCCGATACAACGTACCATCCTATTGTGTTTGCTATTAGGAAAAGAATGGGCCTTCTCGGGAAAATAGGATCGCGTCTGAAGATGCCGAAGCTTGTGTAATCGCCACATGGACAACGCGATATCAGACGAGTAGCGAGAATTATATGGGTCGATAGAGACGCTGAGTCTTGCCTTGACAATATTGCTCTACTAGTCAAGTCGTATATGCTATATATAACTACGTACTTCTACACCGCTTTGCTCCCTCGGTATCATGGGTTGTGTCGTCAGGCCTTTATTATTAGAACAATTGCAATAGTAACCGGGTATGACTTACCTAGAGGATAGTGGTATGCAAGGTACATCTAAAGAGAAAAGAAGACACCACATTACGTACAATTGTGAAGTCTGAACGTACTTACATATGTGCAAATATTGCGCCTTGGACCTAGATTTCTAGGCAGGTAGTCAATATTGTTCGGTGAATTCGTCCCAGCAGCATGGGTGTATCGCCGCATATTCTTGGCATGATTTGCAGAATGTGGCGAGTCGACGGAAAGGGATTCAATTTGTTCGTTAGCCGGGCCGTGGGCTATTTGAATGTGCTGAGAGTTGACATGTGAAAGGCGGCATAGATAGTGGGACAGGTCGACGTGGCTAGGTAAGGGTATAGTGAAGTGGGGGTTATAAGAGATGCTAACGAGTCTCCCGTGAAAGAGAAGGGAGCTAGACTGCTAGACAGGCAATATTGGAATTGCGACAACCCTTGAGGTTCCATCCGTCTCCAGTAATAAGTCCCTTGATCGACTGATGGACCCAGTGAGTATGAATTTGGCCCCATCGTGCTGTGATATTGTGAACGAAGACCGAGGACCTAGGGGTTCATACGACGCGTGTGGCAACGTCCCTATAATCATTCTATTATCTTGGACCGAGGTTGTTAAATATCATGAATGGACTGTGCGTATTGCCTAGCAGCTTAGATGGTTCTGGACTCAATAGCAACGGGAAAGCATCCAAGACTTTAGATGAAGACTACCTATGTATGGATGCCTCCGGAAGCTCAGTCAAAAGCCATATAACAGTGCAAGCATGTCCAATAACTTGAGTGTTACCCCAAGTAGGTACATATGGGGAGACACTGCAGGTTGGTCATCGAATGCAACTAGTAATCAAATAGGGCTAGGGTGTTCGAGGTGAAGAAATTGCCGAGCCATACAGAGTGGTTACAAGTTACACATCCATTTGCCGAATCTCATGTGCCTGGTCTCGAACGCGTGGTTGCACGGAGGAGCGTTGCGTGCAGCGTGTACCTATCCAGAGATGCCATTGAATTGGCTAGATGACCCGGGGAATTCATTTAGATGCTGCACTTGTAAGGCCGTCGTTGTCTGCAGGCGACGTAGCTACCCATGACAGACGAACTACCTAGGTAGGTAGGTAGCCCATTTCATATGACGATAACTTGATGTATATAGGTGGCTTGGCTTGGCTATAATGCAGTTCGTGTCCGTTCGGAATACTTGAACCGAAACTCAGATTGGGTCGAATAGGCGAGCGACAACCTTCCCGAACTGACTTCAAGTCGACAGGTAGAAGAAGTCAAAGTACTTAGTGTATTATCAAATTAAAAGACAGATCATTGAGAAGATAATAATCAAGCTTTCCGAGATCTACGAGTATAGTAGGGGACGAAAAGATATAACGAGAATAGACGGCGAGTAAGAGATAGGCGAGCCGAAGAGTGACGGACGGATAGATAGGATCGGGGATCGAGGATCGCGATTGTGAGTGGAAGAAGAAAGAAAGCCCCGAAAATCCGGCAAGCGAGCGCATTGTAAGACGTAACGGAAGGCATTAGCATAGAAACTTTCACATGCCAACGACAGGGGTCAAGATAGGCTGAGAGCCTGTCAGAGAGCATCAAGACCTCCAGTTAGGATTAGCGGCTTTAGGAGCTACTAGGTACCTAGGTAGTACGTATGTTGTACACGAACTACCAGCAAAGGCATAAAAAGTACTTTGCGCTTAGCTGCTTGTGACACATGTTATCGCCCCTCTAAGTGTTATGTAAGGCGTATGTACATGCTCCAGCAGGCTGATCTGCAGCAAGCATCGAGGTACCATAACCGAAGCTGCTGCAGCCCAGACGATAGCGAAGGATCCACTGACGAGTGACCAGTGACCAGGGAGCTTCGGCACCAGTGACCTCATTGGTTCAGCAGAAGGACGTGGAATGCGTCAACATGGGCCACAAGAATGGGCGGTATTCTGCAACCAACACGAAGATGTGATGCGACTCTGCTCTATCGATATACGTACGCTAGCGAACATGCGTGGAAATGGTGCCAGGTGCAACACGTTATGTACCAGAGGTAAGCAAGCAGGCAAAGCCTTAGACACCCCTGACATGGCATTGGACCTAAGATATCGAAAGCCTGACTGGGGGTATGTACTGTATGTACGAGTTTACGTGCCTCATATGAAAGGAGAGAGAGAGAAGATGGGGGGGGGGGAAAGCACATGCTAAAAAAGAATGTTTGCGCCGGCTGGGGCCTCTAGATTTCCTATTTATTATTTCAGAAGCTCCTGCAGCCGGTTTATTCATCTAATTACGCCTTGCGCCTATTCCATTCCGCCTTCTTTTACCTTTAACGGACTTCATCTACAAAGTTATTAGTCTCAGACCTCTTCAACCTTGATCGACACTGATTCCCTCCATCTCTTTCGCATTCCATCTCATCCCTTTGATCCATCACACGGGTTAGCCCCCCCTCTTCTTTCCATCATCGTCCTTGAAACTCAACTGTTCACTTATACTCCCGCTCCTCCTTGAGCTTCTTCCGCTCACCTTCTTCCCTTTTCTCAGGATTTACTACTTTGGTAACTCGGCCCAACGATGGCGGCCCAAGTCAACGGCGAGGTCCACCCTTCATCCGCGACTCTGTCGGTAAGTTTGCGCCATTTACATATGAACCGTTGCGCCGCTCCCGGTCTCCCGACATGGCTAACGTCACCATAGCATATCACGGGATACCCGGTCATCAGCGATAGCATCGCTTACATCAAGGGAAACCCCTACGGTCAAAAGTCGATAGAGCTGGGCGATTCTGCCTATAAGGCTTTTGCCAAGCCGGTAATCCCCTACTTTGCAAAGCCATACGAATATGTCTCGCCCTACGTGAAGAAGGCCGATACGATCGGCGACGACACCTTGTCCAAGATCGATGCGCGCCTCCCCGCCCTGAAGAAACCGACCGGTGAGCTGTGGACTGACGGAAAGAATCTTGTCTTCTTCCCCGTCCGCAAGGGTTTGGAAACCAAGGATCACGTCTTCGACGTCTACAGCTCCGAGTACAAGAAAGTCGGCGGTGATGGCGTGGTGACATCTAGCAAAGCACTTGTCTCGACCGGGCTCGTAGTCACGAGCGAGGCCCTCGCCTGGATCGGTGATTTCCTAAGAGCTCGTAAGGTGCAGGCCAAGGAAGCGGGCAACGATATAGCCCGACAGGCAAACCACTAAAGAGCCGAAAGCACACATATTGGTATAGGAGGGGTTTCCGACACATTTTCTTTCCTTTGATACCATGCATAAATCTTCATTCATCGGCCCTTCAAAACAGAAGCTTCGGAAAAGTCATGTTGGGTGGTAGTTCGCCAGGCAGATTGGGGAAGGCTTTGTTGGGGCGATATATGGCCTGGCGGCTGGGTATTCACTTTCGCTTCTTAGTTTCGCCGTGGAAAGGGGATGCGATACCGAGCGAGGCATACTTGTCCGAGACGGTAAAGCATCGATTTAGTTATTTGTCCTGTCCTGCCTGATCATCAATGTTTCCCACAAAAGGAGAGAGGGTGGGAGTGTATACGTAAGGATATGGAAAAGGGTGCGGGCAAAGTCGTGTAACATCGAGTTGCGTGTGCTTAACGACCTGTATGAGAAGATAATAGATTTCGATTCTGTCACTTTTCATTGTTGTTTGACTACTCGCTCATTAGGGATAGCACTGAATGTCCATTCTCCTTATGTGTTAGCTGTACAATTAAGACTCTTGGTGCATCCAAGTAAGGTACTTAGGTACATACCGGTAACGTTGAGTAAAGCGATCTTGGCTAAGACAGCTTCGAACGATAGGATGATCTCAAACAAGATGATCTCGAATTTCCACACGGTATATATAGGTATGCACAATTCACCATCTTGCAACCAACTCGCATTTGAATTTCTTCTAAATTAATAAAATTTGGTGGAGCAGATTGCTAGATTTCTGAATTCAGTGCACGGAATAGAATCTTTGGTCTGCCAGCTGCTAAGACTGTTATCGGACCGCCACGCTAATGGTAAAGCCACGTGATCTCGTATCAATTGACCTGGCAACGAGTGGGGTGTCAAAGATAAACACAGGAACCCAAACGAGTCCTATCACAAGATTTCTTAATCGCATCCACTCAACGTTGTGCACCAACCTGTGGAACAATTCACACCTCCAAAGTAGCTTTCTATACTAGATGCTGCACATACCTTATTCTCCTAAGAACATCTCTTACCCTGTCGCAACAAGAAGCTGACATACACCTACTCATTGTTGCAAACAAATACACAAATGATTAACATCGAACACTCATCTAGCCTGCCAGGCTCGCCTGGTGCATCGCCGCTACAACCAATGTCGCCCGACCGAGTCAACCAGCAGCGCGACGCTTCCGTATTCACTATTCGAGCCGATCAATCTCGTGATAGTGACGTGCACGACAAGATTCGCCAGTTCAACAATCTGGCTCACACTGGCCCTGCCGGCGCAGCATCCATGTCTAGACAACTTGAACGAAAGACGGCCGACGCCGCCTTGAAACGAGCCATGCTAGGGCGCGAGGAAGCTGAAAATGAGATGCGCCGCCATCGCGATGAGGCGCGAATGCTACGCCGCCAAGTCGAGGAAAGCCGTGGCAGAGAACGCAAGGTTGGCGAACGACTAGAAGATGTGATGGTGAGCACAATAAAGCTAGAACTCGTTATCCCATTTATCTATGCCACTAACAGATGTATGTGCAGGAAAAATACGGACAGGCCAAGGAGACATTCCAGCACAGTAAATCAATCTGGGAGAAAGAGATTCGACAAGCGCGCAAAGAAGTTTTCAAGACACAATCATCCACCGTCAAATTACAAGAGGAGCTTAAGGCAGCGCGAAGTGCCTGCAAGTCTGCCGAAGAGTCCTTAGTGAGGGAGAAAGAGCGTAGCAAAGCAAGAGAACAAGAAGCATTTGCGTCTCGCTACCAACTTGTCGAGGTCCAGGAACAACTAGAAAAGGCCCTGGAACGCGTTACGTTCGTCGAGCAAGAGCGAGATGCTTATAAGGCTGCTGCCAAAAGCGAAGAAATTGCTAGAATCGCCATCGAGGGTCGTCTCCCCCTACCACCCGAAGAGCCCGAGAGCGAATTCGCATCGCCTAAGAAGCAGCGGGTTTCGTTGTCGACTGTCGACGTTGTATCCTCTGCTGCGAGTGAAGCCGAGATCGAGGAGCTAGCATGCCTGTGGCAATGGGAGAAGCAAAGAGCAGATCGCACCCAGGAACACCTCGAGTTCGTACAGGCCGAGTGCTATCTACAATGTTGCATGAAACCCCGTTCGCGTCGGAGCGCTGTGATCTCACGTCAAGAACGTCCTGGACCGATTGCGATTATGGACCCAGCGGACCTTGTAATATTAGGCCAGAAGCCTAAATCCCCAGAGCTGCCCGTTCCTACAGAGCCAGAGCGCACAGAGGAAGGTCGAACACCAGAGCCTTCGCAGCCAGACAAGACGGTATCGCCTTTGGAAACTGTCACGCAAAAGGAGGAGCCTAAGGAAGCCAAGGAGCCTAGGCGAAGCACGATCTTCGTCCCTTCCGAGGGCATCTTCAGAACCATCTCCCAAATAGACCTCGAGATGATGGAGAAATCCGAGGAGTCAGCATCCGAGCCACCCACCCCAGTCGATCCCCAGCCGAACCCACCACACTACTCCCGAACGCCATCTGTTGAGCCTCCCACATTTGCCCTAATGGCACAGGAGCGCACCTCCCTCCTCTCCCTCCTCAACGCGCCCCGTGAGAGCGAATCTCACTGCATGACTATCGACGTCCCCACAACGCCCGCAGAGGCCCCTTATAGTCACGCAGCAGACCAAGACCAAGACCAAGAGGAGCAAGAGCACACTCGTCCCGAGACAGTGGCCCAGCACGACGACGCTCGGCCGCACACCTCGGCCGCCTGCTACACGGTGACGACGACCACCACGAAGGTCCCAGTCCGCGGCGACGAGAACCGCGCCCCATCTTTCGATGTCAACAACCCCGCCATGACACCCACCATGACGCGCGAACAAGCCCTAGCGCAGATTAAGGAGCGCCGCGGTAGAGCCAGGAGCGCTGCCCAGGGCCTCGCTACACCCCGCAAGCAGATGGTTACCGGAGCGGCCAGCGCGAGGAGGGACGTTAGCGCCCCGGCTTCGCGCGCTGCTAAGGGCCGGAGCGCCTAGGGTTTTGTTCTAGACTATCCTCCTAATGTAATAAAGGTGGACGAGTGGAATCCGTGGATACTGGCTGTTAGTTTAGGTGTCTCGGATAGGATAGGATAGGGCTGGGCAGGCATGGCAAGGCAAGGCGTTATAACGGCGGCTTGCTATCAGACTGCATTTTCACATGCGTTAGGCGTTTGGCATGGTAGTAATGACAGAGAAGCACGGAATAGGAAGCGTTGGAATGTTTTCTCGAAAAAAACTTACAGTGTACTTTACGCTCTCTCGCGCGTTTTTTCATTGTACCAGCATTTACGATGCAGATGAAGGGAGGGAGAAGGGAGTTGGTGGACTGACTGGCTTGCTGTCTACTACGTAGTTCATTCACAATGCAGGTAATGGAAGATTACTACTACAGCTGCTACTGCTGCTACTACTCTTGTTTTAAGCAACTTGATTTGTGCTGGCCTAGAGCTCACATAATAGCTCGGGGTCCGGACTCCTCTTGCATAAGGCACGAACCTCGGAACCCGCCCAACAAGCCAACTATACACCGGAACGGCCCTGCTAGAACTCCCAATAATGTACGGATTCGTATGTCTGTTGTACCGCTTCGCGTACTGTCAGTTAATTGGGCCTCTCGTCGCGTCTTCGAACATGGCTGAGGACTCGAGCTTGGTAAGCTTGTTCTTCATTCCACCCCAGTCGCAGTGTTCTTTTTCGTCTGTTTCTTGGTGCTTGGTTCCTAGAATCGGTCTATTGACCTTGTTAGACGAAACGCGTAGTTGTATTAGTTGTGATATTGTAGACTGTCCACATAGCAGTTCTTACGAGCGGTTTCAAGAAGATTTATGACATGACGTTGTAGTTTTGAACGCTGCTGGCTGAGTCTTCGCCGCTGGCGGTTTTGTGGTTGAGGATTAAATTTTGGAATTAGCGTGTGTTAGTAGGAAAATGTAGGTCCCTAGGCATTGCATTTGTTCATATCCTGTCGGTTGACAAGGTCTAGTAGTTATACTAGAGATGGTGGTGGCTGTATACAGCGATGGGTTCGTGATGTGTGTATTGACTTGCTTGCTTACTTGCTTGCTTCCTTGATATCTAATTGTACGTATGGGAGTGCTCCTTATACATTGATTGGTTGCCAGGCTTTTAGCCTGGTTACCTAGGAGCCTTAATGCCTAGCCTTGCCTTGATGCCTTAGGCATTATCCCATATCCCGACATATCCTCCAAGCGAAGCTTGGTGTTTTCGGAAATAGTTGGGGATTTCAAGGAAACGAGAAAATATTCTGGAATATTATGGTAATCATTATATATAAGTGAGGAGTTATGTACGGCTTCTTAAAGAATTCCGGATATCAGGTTGTAGAAGTGTGCTATATGTGTACTCTAGAGTATTGGGTTATGAGCATGTGAGATGCTTCTATATATCCTTTCATTCCACCCAACGTTTATATATCTAATTCTCACTGGCAAATAAGGAGTGATTGGTTTACTAAACTAAACTACGAGCTATAAACCGATATTGACTCAGTAGAGGCCCAACGCGGCATCAGGTATGGGAATCTTCCCCTCTAGGACCCGGACAGCTTGTCCAGAAACGAGGATATCCTCAATACCCTTCCGATTGCTGTTAAGCGTCACTTTGACAAGGATCACGCTTTCTCTTCCCATCTCCACGCCCTGCGTGACCCGGTACCGACATGTCAGCGGCCTACGCATATCTGACAAGCTCAGGAACGAGCACAGCGCTGCAGCAGCGCTCCCAGTAGCAGGATCTTCCCTAGACCCTAGGTTCCGAGTGAATAGCTCCATCACGTTGTCCCGTTGGTTCCAGCCCCTAACCACGTAGAAGTAGGTGACGACAGGCCCATTGCGCCAACCTTCGTCCAAGTCCTCCTTCGCCGTGTACGTGCTTTCAGACCCGACGAGATTTGCGGTCTGCTCGGCTAGAACTTCAAGGTCGGGGACCTGTGCTAGGATCGCTGTCATGCCGTTGACGATGCTCACGACGGGGAGCTTGCCGTAGTTTGTGCTTATAAAGTGGCGGTTGTGGATGTGGTAGTTATGCGCCACCGCAATCTCGGCCCCGTTCCCGTTGAACAGACCGGGGACCGCTCGCCTGAAAGGCACGGGCCCGGCCTTAGTGGCGAGGGTGCTGGCCGATTCGAGGCGTAGATGGTGGAGCAGGTAGTATGACACGCCGATGGTGGGATGACCGGCGAAGGGGATCTCGGCGAATGGTGTGAAGATATCGATCCGAACAGTGCCTGCCTGAATATCAGCGGGCGTCTGCTCGTGGAGGAAGACAGTCTCGGAGAGGTTGAACTCCCGTGCGATGAACTGCTTCTGGTCCTGGAATATAATAACTCCCACAGGAACATGCACTATGGCAAGGGGGTTGCCGCGGAAACGTGTGTCCGTAAAGACATCGAAGGTGGTGAAAGTCAAAGGCTTGTTGGCGAAGTCTTCCATGAGTGAGTCTATTTACTCTTGAGTGATGGTTGATGTATTGTAATTCTTGAGCTTTGAGTCATGACAACTTCCTCTTATACTTCTCTCCGACCGACGTTTTCTCCATCTTCGAATTTGTTAAGCGTTTGTATGACTCAGAGGTTGAGATTGCTCGTCACTTTGGCTCTGTATTAAAAACAATTGTATTCATGTATATCCAGGCGGCTGATAATACGCCCCGAAATCAACATTATAGAGGGAATTCAACGTCAACGAGCATAGTCATACATTTCGTATTCGTGTTTCTTGAATCCCTAGTGGTGGAAAAAGACTAAGAATATCCACTTATATATTGTAAACCAATCATAAGAGCCAATTCAATAGGGAGTGATAACTATAGGCTTAAGGAGTAAGCTGTTCTTCAACAGGAATGGTGATAGAGTGACATTTCCCCAGGATACCTAGGTACCTGTGCAAGGAGTCGCGTCCATTCTGAAAGGCGTAAACGACATCCTGACTCATACGCATATCCATACTCTAGCGAAGTGCATCGGCGACTTGCGGCTCAAAACTTTTAACCATAAGTTGAATGCTTCGCCGTGAACTTGCATGATAGTCAAGCGCCTAGAACCACTTATGCTCGCTAATTGAAAATGTATATCTCTGAGTGTACACCCATATTCGTCATGGATGCTTCGAATTGGTAATGTTCGGTATACCTCAATAGGTAATCGGAGGCACTGTCTTGTCTCTTTGGAGTAGTGCTGAGGAAGTTCTCTCAATGTCTTGTTACTACCAGGTTACCGAAACTGTAATAATTGAGAAGTCGATATATATGGTCTGACTGCCATTGAATATCTTCACCTAGAATGGAGCGAGAACTGTGACGTAGAAGTAGCCGAGATGATTAACATCGGACAGATTGAAGTTAACGATCCCCTATCGCGGCAGCGCGGGACGGGGCAGTTCAGCTGAGGAATTGTGCCGTATAAAAATAAAATAGAGTTGATGCAACCTTCCCAGTCAAGCCTAGGGGGTCTGATAGCGCTGAATCAGTATTTCGTATCTCCGTATCTAAAGGAGTGTTGAGCCACAATAGGGGCAGAAGGGGCTAGCCACGAAATCCCGCCCTCGCTAGACGGGGGTGCCCACACTGCCGGTGCTTCTCCAAGTGCTGGAAAAACCTTGTTCTGCACCGCCGCACATGCAGACAGGGGTTGGTTTAGATACAGTACGACGGAAAGAGCATTGATTTCCTAATGATTGCAAATCTCCATTATTTCATTGTTTAAATACCCTCAGCTGCTTACACACTCAACACCATATACACACCTTCGACTAAAGACGTATCCAGATTTCGAGATATCGGCCGATACTATTCAAACTACCTGGGGATCATGTCGCTGACAGTCCGTGCTTGGTTATTCCCACTAGGTTAGGATGAATCCATGCCGCAATAGCAGCAACAGCAGCAGCAGCAGTAAAAGCGGCCATGCTTTTTCGTTCGCTATAGATTGCAACATCGACAATGATGAGCACTTCGAAAAACTCGAGTGAGACCAGCAAAGGTCGCGACGTCTTCCATCTTCCGCCTTCAGACCCTGAATTAATCTCCAAGATCCCAAGGATTCTACCTCATGAGCGCGTCTTCCCCATCCAGATTGGATCTGAACTCTTCAAACTTTCTGGAGCCTCACTCTCCTCTGACGGTACGTACGAAGCGAGCCCTATTCTCAACCCCTATCCAAGGCGTATGATGTCAGCCTCGGTCTTTGAAACCATGTTCGCCTAATTGAGTGCCTGGTTCTCTCTCTCTCATGTGTATTGAACACGTCATCTCATAGACCTCTGCTGACGCCGCTGTCCAGCTCCATCTTATTTCTCACAGTACTTTCAGTGCCAGATTAAAAAGGCCGAAGAAAATGGCGAAGATATATCAACCGCCATTCGGACTCTTTACATAGATCGGGATCCCATTACCTTTAGGGATATTTCCCTTCATTTACAGGGCTATCATGTCTCTCCACGTGATGGGACGCACTTCGTGCGGCTCTTCGCTGATGCCCAATTCTACACCCTGCCCAAGCTGATGTCACAGCTCTATGAAGAGTCCATCTTCATCTCTATCGGCCATCGCGAGTTCCAGATTCCCCGCGACATATTCACTGGCCCAGGCAATTCGCCCAATTTCTTTTCGCTAGGCTTCGGCGTCTTCTTCTCGTCGCGCGATGAGATTTTTCCAGGCCTCGAACGTGAAAATCTGATCCGGCCACCTTCTATTATGCCACCGTCCGTCCCAAATCGGTCCGCAGATACCTTTTACGAGCTTTTGCATTTATTGCGTGGCTATCCCGTGCACATTCGCGATGAGGAACACCGCGCCTCCCTGCTCCGCGACTGTCGGTATTTCAACTTCAAGGGCATAGAGCAGAAATTAATCCCACATCACATTAACTATAACCTCGCCCGACGACGTTACGAAATCACTCTAAGACTCGAGGATATTCTTAAATCAGGCATCTCGATCGCCACTGATGTTATGACCCCAACTGGCAGCGGGGAAGCCGTGTCAGGATGGGTCAATTATATGCGACCATACGAGGATGATAAACATCACGAGCTCATCCTAGAAATTGGGAGTGAGAATACAAAGCTACACCTGAATATCATGCGAGCAGAGTTCTTCGGTCAGGTCAAAATCCGCGTAGCGAGACTTTTCGAAGTGATCGCGACGAAACTCAATCTCCCTCCGACAACCCAACCTTTAGGCCTCTTGATGGCATCAGGCGGAGCTGGTAGCCAGCCGGCGACACCGGGAAATACTCCATTGAGTGAGGACCTCGTCAGAGTAATAATCGACCCCGAGACGCATATTGTCCTCGATGGGAAAACATATAATAACTATACCGAAGGTGAAGAAGTAACGGTGGCCATGTCAACAACATCGTCAATGGGGCATGGCGGAGGACAAGACTCACCACTCTCTAGCATAGGTGGGTATTTTGGACCGTCAAGGAAGAGGAGGAGGATAGACCTCTCAAGTCACACATCAGATGAGTGGATAGTCCGCACCGGGCAGTGGAGACTTCGAATACAAGGCTCGAGGAACGGAAAGAGCGCCATCGAGTGTGTACTCGTGGCTGTTAAGATTGACGCCTACAGCAATGAGCAAGCAAGGAATGCTCAACGAGGCTTCTTGAAGGGTTGATGACAATGCAACCCGAATAAAGATGCACGACATGATGTATGAATTTTTATTCACTAATTTCGTGCTTATAATGTTTGTATTTATGTCTTATGTAAATTTACTAAAATATAAAACTAAACACCTCGTATCCTTTGCAGTGATCTAACTACCACAGTGAAGCCATGAGAAAGAACTCCGTCGGGAAGCTATTTCAAGGTACCTGGGTAAGTTTCCAATACATCGACACTTCGAGTAACCCTTCAAAGCCAGCGATAACATGAAGTTTCAATGCTAGCCCTCATGACATTTTTGTTTCTCCAACTTGGTCGGCGTTGGTCGAGTCGCCAGTGACTTAACGCCGATGTTGATATCGGCGATTGCCTTGGAGTTCCAATGACGTTGTCGCTTGCTAACGTACCATGAACAGGTAACCCCTCAGCTCCGACAATAGTAACAACACGAATTAGGTCTATACTTAGGTACCTAGGGTATTTATTAGCCCTCTTGATCCTATGATACTTGCCTAGATATCTTTCTTCATAAACTAAGGCAAGAGCATAGAATTCACTCTAAACTCAACACCCCTTTCCTAATAAACTGATAATTACCTACTGGTACCTAGGGTAGGTAGCTTGCAATCATATTGAAGTGCCAACATGGCGACGACCTCATCTATTCCGACAAAAATGAAAGCTATCCAAGTAACGGCCTACAACGAGCCCTACAAGCTCAACACAGTTCCCGTCCCGGCCATCGGCCCCCACCACCTCCTCGTCAAGGTCGCCGTCGCCAGCTTCTGCCACACCGACAGCATGGTGGCGGCGGGCGTGTTCGGCACCGCCCTACCCGTGATCGCGTCCCACGAGGGCTCCGGGACCGTCGTTGCCGTCGGCGACCAGGTCCAGGCTTTCAGGCCTGGCGACCGCGTCATGTGCGGCATCCCTATCGACCCGTGCGGCGCGTGCCCGGACTGCGCCGGCCCCGATGAGGACCGGAGCCAGTACTGCGTCCATGTGACGGGACACATGGGCGCGCATCTCGACGGCTGCTTTGCGGAGTACGTCCGCGTCGACGAGAGGACTTCGACGAAATTACCCGATCGTGTTGGCTTGCTGGCTGCTGCGCCGCTCGCGTGTGCTGGTCGCACGATCTGGCGCGGTGTCTTGCAGACGGGGCTGAAGGCCGGGGAATGGGTGGCCATCGTGGGGTCTGGTGGCGGCCTGGGGCACTTGGGGATCCAGTTCGCGCGCGCCATGGGCCTCAGGGTCGTCGGCATCGACGCGCGCGACGAGGGGCTCGAGCTGTCGCGGCGCTATGGCGCGGATGTCGTTGTCGATGCGCGGAAAAGCAAGGCGGTTGTGGTCGGGGAGGTGCAGGGCGTCACGGGTGGCGGGGGCGCGCACGCGTCTATCGTGCTCTCGGACGCACCGGGGGCGACGGCGCTTAGTGCTGCTGTGACGCGCATGCACGGCACTCTAGTGCAGATCGCGCAGCCTGACAACGTGTGCGTGCCCTTCCAGGAACTGGTCATGCGCGATATTAGGATCAAGGGGAGCTTGCTGTGCTCGCCAGAGGAGAGCAGGGCTATGGTGCAGTTCATCGCTGAGCATAGCGACGGCTTCCGCGTCGAGACGGTCCCGTTCGAGGGCCTGGAGAAAATCGAGGAGTTGACGGGCTTGGTTCATAGTGGGAAGCTTAGGGGCAAGGCGGCGATTGTGGTTGATCCGACACAGATTGAGGACGAGAAGAAACTGGTGCGATGAACTGAGATTGTCGACGAGATTGCGACTTATAGGGGTACGGAACCGTGGCTGTTGTAACACAATAGCTGGGGGTGGTAACGGATCGGGGAAAGGAGTTCTAGGAACAAGACACATTGTGTCTTTACTACTGCTCCGCCTCGTATTGGGACGGCCTTGGAAGAGCAGCGCGCCAATAATGGTGGCATTACAGTCCTTTAGGTAGGGGAAAGTAATGCACGTTTCGTTATTGCGTTCCAACTATGTATGGAAGTCTGCCTCAACTATTTACTACTAGCAAGTTCAGTTATCCCCCAAATACCTTACAAGGTAGAGATACCCAGATTGATATTAACCTACGCTTGTAATCAAGCAAGCACATAAGTAACGACAGAGGTTTAAGGAGTTATCTCATGATAACCTCGGACAACTGAGGAATTCTCCTTTAGACGGAGATGCCAACTACATCTACCACGAGAATAAACTTATATTCAATACCGAAATCTAATGCGAAGCACGTCTCGTGAGAAGCAGTGGTTTCATAGTGTTCAACACCGGAGGATTTCAACCGCTGAGATAGAGTCATCCCTACAGATCGAATATTAACCAGAAAAGGGGTTGTGCATCATGCTACATCGTTACACTCACATAAACCACGTATCAATATTTTGGTTCATAAAAACACCACAATGGACAAGATCCTCGGTCATGGATTGTCTAGAAGGATGTAAAGAAGGTATCGTTGGCATAATCGTGATATGGCTTTTGGAGTATCATGCCACGTATCAAATTATGATCAACATATGCAGTAGAGAGGATTGAAGAGGGTACAAGGTGAGAAAATATCCGCCCTCGAGTGGTATGGTAACTGGGAGGGTGTATTTTGGTATAGTCTTAGCAGTGAGTGAATGTGTTGAAATCGGTAGGGAGGCGGAAGCTTAAAGGGGGGAAAGGGCGATATCTATTTAAGATTATAACATTCACATAGGAATCATGATAAAGAACCCACGGCGGGACTTATAAGCTATTTTATGCTAAGTAGGTATATTAATCTGATGTCCAAGCACCATAGCATTGAAGCCAGAAGTCTTAGTTTACTATGTCCAAACAACTTCGTCGACCTAGAATGATTAGCAAAATGTCTTAAGAGCCTCACTTATCAGTGAGAAGCATAGGAAACAAGGTCGGGAATTGCTGCAAGCTCAGCACTAATTTGTGATTACGAATCAAAGATGAAGCTAGGTCAAAGAATGATTGGAAGGTGAACTTGGTGCCTTATTCAGAATAACGCACATCTTCTGGTGAGAGCTTGAACCAACTGTGCATATGGCTAAAATTGGAGTTATTGCCTTTGCCAAGGTGGGCTAAGATCTAGCAGTGATTCTTCAAGTGTGCTGAACCTAGGACCTCACCTGCAGCTTCATAGACGAACGGCGAGTTCGAATTCTCGTTTCACTAAATTTGTTCCCATATGATTTGCTACCAGGATGGATATTGTCATAAGAAAGTACAGTAGCACAAGACGAGTAGGTACCGTTAACAGTGCCCTAGATGCCTAAGTCTAAGGCTCAAGTGAAAACTCGATTAAACTAGCAAACTGGTATATCTGAGACTATAGCCGCAATGTGTTGTTCCACTCTCACCCGCTGTATCAAACCATAGGGAAATGACCTCACGGCTCCTAGCGCGTTGATGGAGGAGCTGTGGGCGAGTGAAGATCATCGAGACATTTGACGCTTCTATCTTTCAAAGTAAGCCTTTCTTCCTCGTTTCCACAGGTTGAAGTCTCCGATTACAAGTTTTGTTTTGCTATTCAGTATAGGGGTCTACCTTGGCGGTGTAACGGGACCCGTAGAGCTCGGCAGCACGCACCGGCAGCAGACTAAAGAAGTCAAACTGGGACAGCTACATGGAAGCGCATCCTATGACTTGCCTTGTTGTTGGAAACATCTTGATACTGTTAGATTCAACTTGGCTTTGACATCCTTTGGCTGGCAATCGGGATGATGCCTACTAGCAGCTTAGGAGACAAGCAACGGATGCGAGTTTGGTGTTCCGCTGATCTCTCAATATCAAAACTACCAGCAACTTGATCATTGATGTCGTTGGCGAGAACCATACTATTGGCTGAAGGGTGCACATGGCACAAGTAAGTGTGTGTGGAGTCCGGCACAACTGCAAGGGTCCTTTCCTAGCTTCCTGGATAGGAGTCGCTCCATCTACAATAGTAGGTAGTTCATGATTCCTTCTTTCCTCTCCTCCCCGGAGTACTCCGCGGGCCGAGGCGGGGCGGTCTGGAGGACGAGAGGACCTGTGATAGATAGTTACATGGTATTTTGAGTCTATGTCCTTAGGTACCTACGCGGTGTCGACGTCGTACTCTAGATGATTTTGGAGACTTAGCCGTTCTTTCGATATCCTGGTTTACTTGAAAAACTCTGGTAGATCTAGATCGTGGGGGTTGTTGTTTCAAATCCAACAATACACATGTACAGGACAGATGTTCGTCGGGAACGGGCCTTGAGGTGTCGCTATTAGACGTATTACTACAGCTATGAATGAGCAGGAATGTACTAACATGGTATGAGGTCTTATTGTCTGAAAACCAGAAATTGTGTCCGGCTCTTTGCTATGTTTGGCAGCTAACCGCCATCTGAAAGTCTGGGCCGCCTCCCCTTATCACAGATTTTCAGGAAGGATTCCGCGCAACGGCCCGGATGTCATCTGCATACATAATAGGTTGGCTAGACGGCTAGGCATCGTTTCTAGCCGCTAATTGACGCGATAGGCTATTTAATTCCGAAGTGAATGAAGTTTCTGGAGAAGAGAACTGGTCTAGGAGGGTAATTGTTCCGTCTGAGTCGACATCTTAGGTACCTTAGTAATGATACTCTAATGTCTAGAGCTGTCGACACAATAACAATTGTGGTACTCGGTTTCATCGACGAATCAACCAGTCAATGCCGTGGGGCAATCTAATGCTATTCGACACATGACGTTGGGACTTGGGGATGCCATGTCTTCCGATCCCCACCTGTTCCATAAAGTTGTCAAGTTTGTTCTAACTTCAAGATCATAGATCTCAAGAGTACCGGAGTTGTTGGCTGATTTTACCATGCCACCATGGTGCGAGCGCTACCAGCGTACATAATGCGCGACGTCATGGTCGCTCTATTTCGACTTCTAACGCATAGAAAACGCTACTGGTATGACATGGGCGTGCTGCTGTGCTCCTACATAGAGATTTTCGGTTATCTGCTTGGAGCACTAGATAGATCAAGTCCCGGGCGGATGGGTACCCAGTAGTAGAGCAGTTCCTATCAGCATATCTACCTATCACGGTTGACGCTTGAATACTGTTTGAACAAACGCGATGATATTTGATTGGAGAGTTGAGAATTGCATGTTGGAATTTACCTGAATTTCTAACCATTCTATTACCGTTGGAGCAAGGAAAAGCCTGTTAAGTTCGCCTCGTTTTGCTCGCCTTATGTGCTCCCTGTCTCGGCTAGGTTCCGTGGCTTGAGAGAAGAGAGCGCTAATGGGAATCCACACAAACGTCAATATGTCTATTTCCTGAATAATATGTGCTAAAATGCGACATCGGCATACCTAAGGTAATTACCATCTCTAGGGCACCCAGGTCTTCGGTGTCTACTAGTACCTCGTGAACGATCGTCTTCATACCGGTAGGTTCTAAGGTGATGGTTCTAGGTCGAGGGTGACCTCGTGGGGGTTACCGGTTGTGACCCGTCAGGGACTAGAGACCCTTGGGAGTCGGATTTGGTAGCAGAGAGAGCTGTCTCGTAGTATTCCGAGTGGAACAGAGCTTACAGCCCAGTTCATCACTGTCGTAACGTACAAGATTAAGGGCTTCGAGACTCACCTAGATTGACGGATGTGGTAACTACTTCGTTAGGCGCAGGCTGACTCTCCAATTCATTGGGAAACAAATTCGAACGAGAGGGTCTTTCTGACTCTGTCTTATTATTCGCGCTGTTACCTGAGTTCTAAGGGACGGACTAGAGTCCCTTACGGTCGTAGACTGCAACTTGAACCGTGATCCTGCGGAATGAGGGGCCTCTACCTTTACTGCCGCCTCACTCAGCGTCTTCTCCATTTCCAGACCGGACTCATGTCACTTTTGGCTGTAGGACGAATCGATCACAGTCAAATACCGATTCTGGTCTGACTTAAACCGTATCATGGCGGCTAGACGGATTTGGCGCTTGTTTCAAGGTCCGAGCGTCACCACGAGTCTCGTTATGTAAGCTGACAGTTCCGAGATCAACGGTTGATCTGCTATGTCTATTACTTGATAAGTCAGGTCGGGAGTCGTCCAACACGTGGTAAGGATTCCCCACGGGAAATGGTATGCTTTGCCGTCCCTGGACTTAGTGGCATTCTTAGACTCGTGGGATGATCTTCTCTACCTACATACCGCTATGTTAAATAGGGTCTATCCTAAGAGTGGTATCAATAGTGCGCGACGGTCCTGTCTAGTTCGCTGTCGTCAGTCTTGTGAGACGCCCTTCTATTGTGTCGAATGAGGTCAAAGGACTAGACATAGATGCAACAGTGGCAATGCACGATGAGTTCATCTGATGAGTTGATCTCGAGTTGAGCTGACTTAGGTTCTTGAGCAAAGTAACCTCTCTGCCTCTTCACAGGGTATGTCTAAAGGACACTGCTGTGAGAAATTTCGCGATAGCAACACTATTCTAGCGGAAGCAACCTATGACAGGGGGAATAGTTGTAGGTCATTGTCGAGCAGGCCCATCTGATTGGCATTTGGCAAATCCGCTGCTGTTGCAACAAGTGGGTGATGAGGATCAGCCATGCAGGAAGAGGTATCAATTACTACATTATCAGGCTTCTTGGTATCGTGGGTGATGGCACACTGATGAAGCAACTTGATCCTACCTGCATATCTGCGTTTCCCTCTCGCCCCCCTCTTCAGTCCTTCAGGCCATTTTGTCTTGATCTTCTAGTGCTCACGAGTCATGAGGCGTCAAGCCACTTACAATTCGACATGCAGCTTATGGGCTGAATCCCCCGCCGCCTTCGTCTTTTTATGTATGCATGTAGTCATCTTTACAGTCAGGCCCAAAAATGGCACCAACCATCGTGGTGGTGGTGTAAGTCGGATCACGGATCACAGATCACAGAGAAGGATCGTGTCGTCTAAATTGAATTCGCCTCTGACGTATATGTAGTATATGTGAAGAGCCAACAACTGTTTCGGTACATCCTACGGGCCGAGAACTTGCCCCTGGTGATCCTGAGGCTTTAAAGCCTGGGCTCGTGAGAGAGCTGCGAGCTTAACCTGTTCCTATCACAGCTAATCAATGCTGAATGGGCTGACTGCCCACAACCCGGCCATACATATAAACCAACATACCAACATAGTACTTACGTAGGTAGGTGTACGTAACTGAAAGAATATTAAATATTATATATGAATTATACATTGTAGCATCTCTCTTATCTGTTGGATCCGGGATGGTATGGAGTTGATGCGATACTGTCAAACATACCTTCAGTCCTCTTCGACCAACAGCAATACATTGAAGGGGCCGCGATGAATCCATTGTAGACTGCAGCACATAGTATTGTTCGCTTGCATGAAACCACTAAGCAACATGCGTACCAGAGCGACGGAAATGATGTCAACCCTCCACATATAGTTAGATACGCTCTATAGTAGGAAGATCTAGTCTCCCATATCGTAGCTGTTTCTTTTTCCTCACCCCCTTTCTCCCCTCCTTAACGTCATGAGAGAGAGTAGTGACATGGAGAAAGTTGGCTAGGAGGAGGGTCTTGACTGAAATCATGTTGCAAGTCTCGGCTTTGTCTTGTGATGGACCACATCATCGTCATGAAGAAATATCGGACGGAATGGCCAATGCAAGCGAGGGGTCACGAATGGCGTCGGCCGTATCTTGCATGATTGCAGCGCTCTATCAACAAATGCATGCAAATTCGGTGCCGAGAGCGCTCCCAAAGATAGATGTGAAGGTGATACTTATTAGTTGATTCCTTGAGTCTTACCGAGTCAGTGGAGATAACCCTGTCCGTCTCGAGTCCTGAGTCTTTTCTTTCTTTCTCCATCTTCATCTTCATCGCCGTCCGTGCAGGTTGACTCGGCCAGGGGATCGTGAGTGTACGTACCTAGGTACCCTTCGATTTATTATTACAGGGGATGGACCGGGGCCTAACAGACCTGCCACAGCAAATTGCAGTTGACCCGTGCGTAGAAATCCGACGAATGGGACCACTCCATATCCCTGCTCAGGCCAGTGCACTCGCCTTCACCTTTGCAGGCATTAGTTTGCAGTCATTACTGCCTGGACAAGCTAAAAGCGACAAGGACGGGTGCAGGTGCAGGTGCAGGGTAGACAGGGCAGGAAAGCAATCAGCAATCAGCAATCGGGTCCCAAGCAGCCACCCCCAGCAGGGCCCAGTTCTGCCCAGTGCAGGCAAGTCCCAAAAGATACTTCTGCCATCCGGGCCCCGGTAAACTCTCCTTCTCACCACTTAACTGCCACCGCCGTTGTCCAACCGGACCACATCCAATTGACTTTCGTCGCATTCCACCGCTCGAAAAGGGGACGATACTGGAGCGTCGCGAAGAATACCGAGATTGGGTCTTGGACGATTGGCAACCAGCGTGCTCGTCAACATATCACGTCTTCGAAAATATTCCGACCCGCCAGCCACGAATACGAAGTAAGACGGGAATGGTAGTCGGAGTGTGTGCGCGCAGCAACACCAGCAGCAGCACCTCCTGATACGATACCTCGCAGCAATACACCATACGAATCGTGGGAGTTTGGATGGAAAAAAAGGGGCTTACATTTTGGTCTCGTTCTTCTCGCTGATTTAGTTGATTGATTTCGCCTTTCCGACCTTCAATGCATCCCTCCGCTACCACTGGATTTAGCAGGCATCGATCTGCTGCGTAGTAGAGAGACATGGAGGTAGACCCTCGAGGGTTGCACCCACCGTTGCCGACGCGGTCAAACCTTAGCCTCCTCCAGTCCTCGCGAGGAGACTCTTCGAGGAGTCAAAGGTCGCCAAAAGTCGCGGTTCGGGATTCGAAGTCGAGAAGGTCGCCGCCGCTTGGTCAAATTGGCAAGATCGGTGGTTCCAAAGTGCGCCTACCGGGTTTAAACGGTTCAAAACCCTTACTACCAGCAAGCGAGAGGAGGTCTGGAGGGAATGACGGGAACAAGACGAAATGGGAGGCCGACGGGGAGAAGTTGAATATAACACCAGACGGAGGCTCAGCCGGCCGAGAAGGAAGACATTTCACAGTGGCAAACGTTGGCAATAATGGTCACATATACTTGAGGTATGTCTGTCTTGAACGCGCTGCCCGTCATACTATTCTAACCAGAGGATCATGATAGACCTACTGTGCGACCAGCAAACCAGAGATACCCGCAACCTAACTTCATATTCCCGGTCACGCCACCCGGCACTGCAGGTTTGGATTCTTTGGCCCAGAATAAGGCAAGGCCGGACGAGAACAGCGAGCTCAGCGGCCAGTGGACTCCCACTCCCGTTACCGATTCTCCGTCCCCTGGGGTTGTAAGGAAGAAGGCCTACTTCGACTTGAAATCGTCTAAAACTCGGAATCGTCGTGCACTGTCGGATTCGACTATTCAAGATGCGAGCATTGCACAGGAAGGAGATGCTGGGGTTTTCAAGGTCGTGATATCGAAGCCACAGGATGAACAGAGATCAAAGACGACTGAAGACGTAGGCCGGGACCAAGGCCCGCTTCTGCAAGTTTCTATACCTTCCTGGAAACTGGGCACTCCGAGATTTACCCTTAGGGGGACGCCTCTACTAAGAGGTTCATCATATGCTCCGACCGAGGATGTCCGTTCCAGCACCGCCTCCTTCTTTCGACCGTCAGTTCGTGATATGAATTCGCTCCATCCTGAATCTGTGGACACCGTGAGGCAAAGAGCAAGCTCTACACCGCATATTCAGCTGCCATCGCCGGGCTTACTTAGTCCTGCCACCATCACCACACCGCGATTTCCTCTTCCTTCGGCGCGGTCGACGTATCTCTCAACCCACTTGGTTATCGAACCCACCATGTTTGATGCGCTCACTTTCAAACCCGCTTGCGATGATCGTTCGATTGTGCGCTATTCTTCTGCCACGAGTGCTGTAACGGCTGCTACGCCGCCACGATTGGTCGCCGAAATAACATCTCCCAGTTTTCTGGACTATGAATTAATTTCTGACTTCTTCCTCACATTTCGCGCATTCCTCGAGCCACAGGATCTGCTCCGCATGTTGGTTGCAAGACTTCGATGGGCCGTATCCCGAGATGATGAGACAGGGATGGTAGTTAGAGTGCGGACATTCGTTGCTATGAGGCACTGGATCCTGAATTACTTCGTCGATGACTTTGTAGTGGATCACCACCTCCGTGTGATGTTTTGCAACCTCATAAACGACTTTGTCGAGGAGCTTTCCCAAGATGAACGCGGACGAAAAGTCCAGTTGAAGATTCTGGCGGAACTGAAGAAATGTTGGAGACGAGTATGCGCTCAGTTTTGGGATGGCCCAGAATTTGATTCGACATTGGGCCCCGACATTCCCATTGCTCCGGGCGGAATTGCTGGTCATCGAGACCCAAGTCTGGACCCCAGCTTCTGGGAAACCGATTCCGATGAGCCACCGCAGTTGTACGGCATCCATCTTCCGGAGAGCGACCCTCACCCTGAAAATACCTTCTATGCAGATGTATCCAGAGCAGGTCATATTGATTCGATTTTGCTTGGTGGAATGCGCCCAGATACGCCAGAGGATGAACACCCAACTGGATTGGATAGGAGGCAGACCTCACCCACTAGTATTGCAAGTCTCGACGTCGTGTCTTGCTCGTTTCCAACTAAGGGATTGCGACTGGGCGACCCAAATGCAAGCGCCCTTGCTGCTCATCCCGCCGATCCTAGCTCTATATACACCAACACAGATCCTGTTGCTCCCACGCCACGTGCGTTGACTGGGAAGCGTGTCAGACCTCATACCTCTCACAGACGTAATAATAGTCTTACAGACTCCCTTCGAGAACATGGCTCTGTAACAGAAAAGGTTCTGTACAAGAATGCGGAATTCCTACTTACACTGCCATATGCTGGCAGTCTTGTCCGAGGGAATTTGTTACCACCGGGTCAAGCCTTCGTAGAGGTTGACTCTCCAAGTCCATGGGGGGTAGCTCGTCAAACCACCGTCTTCCAGCCGCACCCTATTGAGAGGCCGAAGGAGAAAGGTTCAGGGTCGGCGATGTCGGGCCAAGGCATGAGGAAGTTGATCGGCAGTGTCCGAAGGGCCTTGAGTACGAGAGGTCAAGGAATTTCACCTACACAAGGGAACTTCATCGACATCGCACCTATTGGACCTCGAGGTGCTACGACTAACAGGCTTCCTGGGACAGCGATTGTACCACAAGCACGCCCACCTCGACCTAACGGTGCTCGCCCGCCTGTCCGTATCGACGTCCTCGGCGCCACAATTGCTGAGGACTTCAAAAAGGCTGTGCGGGAGGACGCCATTGCCGAAACTGCGACTGAGGCTAGCCATGCTGGGGATGATGACATGGAGTACTCGCCAGCTCATTTGGACTCTTCATTTGAACTAAGGCCCGTAAGTGATACCGCAATTACGACAGGAAGCAAGTCTATTGTTATTGTAGACGGCACCTTACCTTACCCGACCATGACCGGCGCCTTGACGGCTTTAAACCCGTCCGTTGAAGCTTTTGCGGAGAGTATGATGCGAGCCGGCGGCGCTGATCTGACACCGCCCACTACACCCCCTGGACACGCAGTACGCGGAAACACACCGAGAAGATCTTCATACCTCCTTGGCCAACACACATTTAGATCCTTGAACTCTGCTACCCATCTACCGCCGTTCATTCCTGATCTGGACACGCTAGGCCCAGGACGTTCCTCTGAGGATACTAATGCCAACGCTCGCCCATCAGTGGAGGTTGTCATGCAGTCCCCCAGAAAGCCTCCATTAAGCTATATGAGGCGGCATCAACGTCAGCAGTCAAGTCGTAGCTATCGGTCCAGAAATTCCATTGCTCATCGGCGATGGGCATCTTTCCAAAGTGGCATTGCGGCGCAGTCTACAATCAGGAGTTTTGATGCTACCACGTATTCAGAAGGCTCGATAGCGTCGGAAGTCATGCCTCCACCGCTTAGGGTGCTTCGAAGGCGACCAGGTGGAGATCTCAGAGGCGCAACTAATGTTCACGATCTAGATGCTGCACCACTTCACAGGTCACGGTCTGTGGGTTCACTGACAACCTATTCGGACTCCCTCAGGAGCTCTTACCTACGAAGCCCTGTTCGAGACTCAAGTGGTTTTGTCGATGTCGTTAGTAGCGATTATTCACAGAAGCGGGCAGAGATCTTCTCTTTAGGGGCTATGGCAGAGCAACCTCCGAAGCGCACAGTATCTCTGTTTAGCACCCATTCGTCGAAGCCGGTCATGCGACCATCCTTCGAGGCTGAGGCACAGAAACTTGCCCAAATCCCAGATGACGCAGATGATGACGGAGGAGTTGAGTCTGCGCTCTTAAAGCTCGAGGGTAAATTTGAGAAAAGAATTGCCAAGCTCTCGATGGAGCCGTCGAAGATATCCAGTCACAACCTCGATGACCTTAAGGAAAGATCTGTAGCAACACCCGAGATAACGTACGTCAGAGAAGAAAAACGGAAGCATCGTCATCAGCACGTCGGCGACGACGAAATTCCGGTTGTATCACCTGTCGAAAAGGGGTTCAATGCACCACCTAGTAGCCAACTTGCCCTTCCACGAGCCTCCGAACCCATCTCATTCTTATCGGAAGACTCAAGGGAGAGTTACAACTCAACCCCATTACTTGATCGAGGATTAACGGACGATGGACGGAGCAAAACAAACACTCAGGAATGGACAAATCACTCGATACTGATTGGCCCTGATACACCACCGGGAGAGAGAGAAGATGCGATGGCTGACTCTTCGCTCCATCCGTCCTACGAGTTTATAATGAAAACCGAGAGTCTGAACAAGATTAAGCCAGGGGCAACTGCGCCCGAAGACCCGACGTTTTTGGACGTGGACAGTGACAATGATTCTGCTTTATCATCTGAGATATCGGGTGAGATGCCTGACACGGATGATTACATTTTCGGAGAGCCACGTTCCCCGAAGAGACCTAGTCCTATAAATACTGGATCACCTGATACTGGAGGTGGAGCTACATTCGCCTCCGGGGATAAACTCCCCTCTCCTCCAATGACACTATCGCAGGCTTCTGCGTCATCACCGGAGACTGGCCATGTCCCGCAGCTCCATGAGCACCAGCTGTGGGCTCAGAAACCGTTACCACCTACTCCTGACACGACACCTACTACTGCAATGTATAATCACAATTCAGAAGCGCCTAAGGATCCAACCGGGACAGAAGAGGCGCTGCGGAACGCCCCTAGGTTGTCTGGCGAGGGAGGTCGAAAGAACTCGGCCCATCTGCCTTTCATACTCGCCTTCGACTCCGAGATCCTTGCCCAGCAGTTCACCTTAATCGAAAAGGATGCCCTGAACGAAGTCGATTGGAAAGAGTTGATTGAAATGCGGTGGAAGAATGCCACGAACGACTCACGATCATGGGTTGATTTCCTCCGGAATACCGACGCTCGTGGCGTTGAGGTTGTCATTGCGCGCTTCAATATCATGGTCAAGTGGGTGATTTCAGAAGTCGTACTCACTCAGGATATGGAGGAGCGGGCCCGTTGCATTATCAAATTCCTCCATATCGCAGTTCATTGCAGGAAATATCGCAATTTTGCTACAATGAGCCAGATCGCTATTGCCTTGACGTCAAATGAAGTAGCAAGGCTGTCTAGGACATGGACTATGGTCCCGCCGACCGATCTGAAGACCATGAGAGATCTTGAGACGCTGGTTTCTCCTACGAAGAATTTCTACAACCTACGAGCAGAGATGGAGGGTGGTGGCAACACTGCTGATACCGGATGCATTCCTTTCGTTGGTATCTACACCCACGACCTACTCTTCAACTCACAACGACCGTCCGAAATTGCCAGCTCACCGACCACGGCGCCTTTGGTTAACTTCGAGCGCTGTCGCATTGCAGCTTCAGTTGTGAAGACATTGCTCCGCCTGTTAGAAGCTAGTACGCACTATCAGTTCCAGCCCATCGAAGGTATCACTGAGCGTTGTCTCTGGATGAGTGCTCTGAGCGACGAAGAGATCAGGAAGCACTCGGAGAGCCTCGAATAGGCGGAGAACCGTTACCTATTCGAATGAGTGGCGTTCATTAGTCCGCTTGTCGAGACTATTCGACCCATAATCTGTATATCACGTGTCCATGATCGATATCACCATCGCTCGCATACCCTGTTTCATTAAGTTTCAACCAACATCATAGACGACGCTTGGCCCACGCATAATTACCAATGTACCAGTACCATCCATATTATAATACCTACCTTACGACACTACAACACCTCCGGATTTTGATTACGGCATATTAGCAAGGGGTTTGGCCGCACCGCACTTGGAATGCATTTTTGCATCTTGTCCTCAGCTCGATCCTGGGCAAAATTTCTTTTCTTGCATGTAGCATTCTTGATATTTTACCCCTCCCGATTCCCCTCAGTTCCAAAGGCGAGCTCAGGAGTTGAATCGATTATCGAAAGTCACGGCCGGCAGCAAGGCGAGGAAGGAGTAATAGGACAAAGAAGGGCATCTCATTTTTCATCAATAGCACCGGAGTTCAACGGTTTATTTTTTTTCTTGTATTTCCGGCTTCTAACGTCTATGAACGAATTAAATCTGTCGGTGGAGAAGGCAGTGAAGCAGAGGATGGATGGTGTTCACCCGGAGCAGAAGTTAGGAGGAAGGGTAAGATACCCAAGGGGAATGCCTTGATTCAAGAGAAAGAGAAGAAGTACTTGTACATCCGGAGGTGAGGATAAGGTTAAGGGGAAGGAAGAAGAGAGTAGGAGAAGGAGAAGCAGAAGCAGTAGAGTAATTGCACTCTTGTTCCGGCCGGTTGTTTCAGATACCCCCCTGTTACTTAACTACAGTTTATGTGTTGGACTTATTCACAGGAGGAAGGGAGAGAAGAGGAGAGGAGAGAAGTAGATATAGTACCACCCGTTTAGATATGTGGACTCTTATACGTCCTAGGAGAAGAGAAGATATCTAAAGCTATCCAACTTTACCTTATGTTCTACTTGAAGGCATGATATCTAATTGCCTGGTTTTATGGAACTTGGCTTGCTGACTGACTATGAGGGAATGCCAACCCGTAACTTGTGATACTATCTACCTGCACCTATGTAGTTCCCCCTAAGATGAACTCCTGTCACGGCAATATGTCCTTATAAAACTTGAAGCCGGATGTTACATGTCACGATAGCCGAACAGCGCAATACTACAAGGGGTTCCAAGCTTCGCGAGCGTTTGCTGTGGTGGATAGGGGGGATACGAGAAACTGTTTATTGTCAGCAAGCTTTCCACGATAGTCACCACAGTCACTTCAAGTATGGCTCCCCTCATGTCACTAGTAAAGTCTTTCGGGTTTGCTTGATTCCTCCTTCTTTATTCGCAGCTAAGCTAAGAGACAAGGTGGGATAACGATCAAGTCCATCCCTTTGACCGCACAGGGCATTCCCCCAAACCTGAATTTAGCAATGCAGATCTTCTATAGAGGAACTTCTATAGAGGAATAGTCGACTACCTATGAAGTAGAGTCGACTAAATCCCCGAAGAAGAATCATGCAACCAGCCCAAGTTTGGATATCTTTCCCTCATCAGTACGGTCAAGTCGACCCCGTGACTAGCCATTTCCTGCAAACGAAAACCAAATGCCACGGTGATGTATGGTATGAATGTGGTTTAACGGCGGCTGTTGCGCGTAGACTGGTTGGCATTGCTGACCCGCTGTTGTCCTGCTCCTCCCCTACGGATCTGCTGCTGGCTCCCAGTACCCCGTTCCTACCATTGACTCTCCTTGGCATCAGCAGCACCCCACTCACCGGCGGGAGCAGTCGTAGCACCGGCCCATTCGTCAGTCTGTCCATCCCAAGTGCCACCAGTCTGCGCAGCAGTGAAGTTAGCAGCGGGGGCTTCCCAATCGGCAGCAGCGGCAGGACCGCTGAAGGTACCAGTCTCGATAGCAGCGGGGCCAACCTCCTCGGTACCGGGCAGCTTCTCCTCCTCAACCTTCTCCTCGGCTTCGGCCTCAGGGTCGCGGTCTATAAGTCTATGTTAGTTCATGTCTCGGGGAATATATATAAGCTTGGATTGGAGTGTATTTTCAACATACAGAAGTAGAGATCGACCATGACATCCCAGGGGGTGTCGCGGCTGGCGATGGTGCCACGGATGCGAAGGACCTCGCGAGCCAACATCCACCAGACGCAGCCAATGGCATGACGACCCTTGTTGTTTGTGGGAATGGCAACATCGACGTACTCGGTAGGGGAGTCAGTGTCGCAAAGGCCGATGACGGGGATATTGACGTAGGAAGCCTCCTTGATGGCTTGGGCATCGGTGCGGGGATCGGTGACAATGATCAGACGGGGCTCCTTGAAGGATCGAGTGATGTAGTTGGTGAATGAACCGGGAGTGAATCGACCGGCAATGGCGACGGCACCAGTGTGGGCGGCGAACTTGAGGACAGCGCGCTGACCATAGGGACGGGCAGAGATGACACAGATGTCGGCAGGGTTGTCGACAGCGGCGATGATGCGAGCTGCAAGAACGATCTTCTCCCTGCGAGATCGTTCATATTAGTATTGTTGCCCAGAATAGAGCGAAGAGCAGAAATAACAGAATAAGAGAAGACATACCAGGTCTTGCCAATGTTGAGAACATTGACACCGTCGGCGCGAGTCTTCCAGAGGTAGGGCTCCATGTGAACCTGCAGGTTCTTGGAGCCGAGATGGGACTGGGCAGCCAGGAGCATCTCGATGTCCTGGGACGTCGCGTGCATGGACGCGGGAAGATTTGTCGGCGCCATCTTGAATTGACTTGAAGTGTGTAGTGAGAAAAGGAAAGTGAAGAAAGTGAAGAGGAAAGATGTTGGTATTGCGTTGCGCGATCGTCAGTCTTCAAGGTGGTGGAAATTTCCTAAATCTAGAAAAGTTCGCGCGTGGTAGATTTGACCTGTACCGAATTGTGAATTTTGGTGCGAGTCAGAAGCTTAGGGTTTGGACACGCTAGCGCCGATTTAGCATGGTAAGTTTACATGGATAAGCACACAGGTTTGTACAGTGTCTAACGCAATCGATAAGGTACGCCGGTACTTCCAAGGTTCCGGCTCTTTGCATCGGTCACACAGTTTTATCCGTTCCGGGATAACCTTCAACTTCGGAAAGCGCCCGTCCAGTGCTTTGCAGGACGAATAAAGTGGATCGACTGCTAAAAGTTGAATCTATTCAAGCAGAGTAACTCCTATATACGCCGCCATGCCGCCCCGAATACCAGGCGTGCAGCGTCTAGGCACGTTTTCAAGTAAGTAAAGGAACAATGTCTCACTGAGAATATCATTGGCTAACAATTGGTCCATAGTATGTCTGCGACCTGCCGTTAAACCGTCCACTCCCTCTCTCCTGCCACTCACCCAGACCGCGTCTCTGTCGCAAAAGGAAAAGAAGCGCATGGCGAAGCAGGACCCCTACCGATGGGCCCAGATGCAGCAGCGCAAAGCAGCACACCTCAAGATACGAGAAAGGATCGAAGCTGCCAGGGCCATCGAGCACGGTGATCCCATCCGCGGCATCACCACACCGTTCGTCGAGTCCTTCGACTCGGCCGGCCAGGCGCCGCTGTCCAAGCCACCAGTCGACGATGAAGGCAACCCATTAGAAGAGCCTCACGAGCTTCCCACGTCGCCCCATGTCCTCAACAACCTCATCCATAAGGAAGAGCTGGAGTCCGCCATCGAGAACGCCTACACCCTGACGCGGCCGATGGAGCCTATAGTCGGTTCCGTCAGCTCTCGGGAGTACGCGAAGCAGATCAGGCTCCACGAGGAGCACCACGCGAAGGCCGTCGAGGCCCTGCAGCGCATCACGCACATGGACAATGGCTCCGCCAACGACAAGCTACACGCCAATATCCGACGGTGCGTAGAGACCTTTGGGCGGCACCAGACCGACCTCATCCTCACGCCCAAGGCCCTTTCACGAGGGCAGGAGAGGGAAGAGCGGCCGGTGCGAGGCGGTCCCGACACGGGGAGCAGCGAAGTGCAGATCGCCATCCTGACGGCCAAGATCCGTGCTCTAGCTAACGAGCTAGAGAAGGGGAGAGGCTACAAGGATAAGGTAGGCAAGCGAGATCTGAGGTTGATGCTCCACAGGCGACAGAGGCTCCTACGGTATATGGACCGCAAGGAGAGGGGAAGCGATAGGTGGAAGCACATGGTCGAGACTCTGGGCTTGAGTCCTGCGACGTGGAAGGAGCAGATCAGCACATAGAAGAAGACCTTAGGCCAACCGAGGTGCTATTTCCGAAGTGTAGCATATAGGTGACCTAGATGCATTAACTGTGTAATAGTTATGTACAATACAACGACAACACCAGCAGCCTTCGAGACGCGAGAGCTTCTAATTGTCTGTCCTATCAGCCTAGCGCCCTTGTTAGAGGAAAAAAAGAAGAAACAATCCCGTGACAATCACAGCTTTGAATGCAGTTCCGTGGTATCCCATCCATTAGTTCTACAGAGTTCAGTTTCAGTTTCGAGGAGAGCGACAAGTAATAAAAAGGTATGACAGTAAATCAAAATACGCTGATGTAGTTGCCAATCCTCTCCTTCTGGTTCTGTGCTATGCACTCGGCGATCCACGTGATGTTACGGATTTCCTGTGTAGAGTTAGACACGGAACTTGGTTATAACGGGGATGCGCAAGCTTACTTGTTCCCTTAGTTTCACCCACGCGTACACAATGGCATACGTGAATTGTCTCGTGAAGGCGCTCTTGGAGATCTCCATCTCCTTTTGATAGAACATGTCCTCGAGACTCCTGTCGTTGCCGCCTGATCCGCCGGCCATGTTACCAGGTCCCGAGGGACCACCACCTAGTCCAGCAGCATCGAAGAAGCTCTTGTAGTCGGACACGCCGTCGACTGCCAACCTAACGCCTTCGAAGTCGTCCGACCTGGACAGCATCAGGGTTCCCTCGGGGTAGAGCCTGCCGAAGCTGGGGTACAGCTTCTTGCGGTCTGTCTTGCTCAGCTCCGTGCCGAAGGAATTGAGGGTGATGTTGATGGCCCGCCTGTCGGCCTCGAACTCGAGGATCTCACTCATGACCTCGGAGGTGGGCGTGCCGGTCATATCCGGGTGGGTGTTGACGAAGTTATAGAAGTCCTCGAGGTAGTTCTTGTACAGGGTGTTGCGCACTATTTCGATGTTGAGCTCGTCCAGGTCCTGGTGGCTCAGGCTGCCCTTGAAGTAGGGGGCCAGCGGCGTCTCTATCAGCACGCTGTTATATAGTTCCTCAATATTGGTCGCCACGCAGAGGACGGGCATGGTCTCGAACCAGCCCAGCGGGTGACACCGGTCTAGCAGCTCACGGGTATCTCGCTCGTGCAGAGTGCCGGTGATGAGGAGAGCGACGTTGTCGATCATGTAGCCGTATGTCAGGTAGTCTAAGAACTGGGCGAGCGACCCTACTGCGTTCGCGCGGACATAACGGAACTCGGAGACGAGTTTGTCGGTGGTTTTGGCGGCGAGGGTAGAGGTGGACGGATTTGGGGGGAGGGCAGCGAGGAAGTCACCGTAAGCGGGACCAAGTTGGAGCTTAAGATCTAGTTGGGGATTGTTAGATGTTTTCCTTATGGCTGTATCATATCTAGTGGAAGTGAGACACACCGTCGATGGTCTCGCATTGTGTCAAGTTGGAATAGTTGGCTCCCGTAAGAAGGCCATTCCTATATCCTCGCACAATGCCCTCAATGTAGCTGTTTCGGACGCATTAGCTACCAGTAATCGACCAGGACTGACGATAACCCCCTTACCCATTATTGATGTTGAAGAAGAGGCCCTCCATTTTGGCGTGAGTGTTATGGTTGTTGACAGAAGGGACTCCGTTAAAGGACGATGTTGTTGTCCAAGCTTGGATGATGCTGTAGGCAACTAACCTTTAGTTACATGCGCTGCAACGTAGAAGCTTGAGGTTGCTGTGTAGGGCTTAAAGCAATACTAGCGATAAGAGGATGATAAGGCGCCTCTCATTTAATTATCCGAGTATGATATGCTCAGTGAGGAGGCGGCAAGCTTTGACTGGCGCCCACAATTGGAGAGTTCCACTTTTATGCTTGTAGCTTTCCCATTTTTTTTTTTCGACGAAGTCTAATTCTTTTGAGAATAAAATTTTACACGGGCGGAAGCTTCTTTTGAATTTCTCGACCTTAAAACCCCAGCCAAGCTGTCGCGAGGAGAGCTCTGCAGGATCAACCACCAACCATTTTTATTTCACCTGCAACCATGCCTCTCTTCGTTCTTGCAGAGACGCCTGCAGGGTAAGTTGTCGCTTCTTCACATTCTGGTGCGCATGTGCACGATGTACTGACGCAATGAAAATAGCTACGGCCTGTTCAAGGCCAAGGACAAGAAGTTGCTGTCGCGAGATGACGTCCAAAAGCAGCTTTCAAGTGCCGAGGCCATCAATTCGATGTGAGTCTACCACGTCAAATGATTATCAATTGGGTAAGGATGCGTACTCACCGACTTGACTCAGGTTGTCCCTCAAGAAGATGGTCAAGTTCGAAGACTCGGCTCAAGCCCTTGGCGAATACACCGCCTTGACCGAAGGAAAAGTCACCCCGATGTTACAGAACCTGCTCGACGATATCAAGGAGGAACGAAAAGCATCGCTTGCCGTCGCTGATCCGAAATTGGGTTATGCGATCAATATGCTGCCTCAGTTGAGCATCGTTCCCGTATCCGATTCATCCACCAATGAACTCTTCCGCGCCGTCAAGACCTATCTTCCTGAACTTTTCCCCGAATTGGACAGCGACTATCTCGGAAATATGGCCCTTGCTCTATCTCACTCCATCTCTCGCCATAAGCTCAAGTTCTCCCCGGATAAGGTGGATGTCATGATTGTCCAGGCCATCAAGCTGCTTGACGATTTGGACAAGGAGTTGAACAACTATGCTATGCGAGTCAAGGAGTGGTACGGCTGGCATTTCCCCGAGCTGGATCGAATTGTCCAGGACAACCTTGCCTATTCTCGCATTATTTTGGTTATGGGCTTGCGAGAGAATGCACCCAGCACCGACTTTTCAGAAATCCTACCGGAGGACCTAGAAGCTCGAGTGAAGGCGGCCGCTGAAGTCAGTATGGGTACTGAGATTCTCGACTTCGACCTCGACAACATTAAGCTCCTTGCTGAGCAGGTCATCAGTTTCACCGAGTACCGACAGCAACTCTCTCAATACTTAACGTCGCGCATGAAGGCCATCGCCCCCAATCTAACGGAGCTCCTGGGTGAGCTAGTCGGTGCCCGTCTCATTGCGCACACTGGCTCCCTTCTCAAGTTAGCTAAGAGCCCTGGTAGTACCATCCAGATTCTCGGTGCGGAGAAGGCTCTTTTCCGTGCCCTGAAGACCAAACACGACACGCCCAAATATGGTCTCATCTACCATTCCTCCCTTGTAGGACAAGCCAGTGGCAAGAATAAGGGCAAGATCGCCCGTACACTATCTGCCAAGGCTGCCTTGTGTCTGCGTGTTGATGCGCTCTCTGAACTTAGCACCGAGGGTGCTGATGGTGAAGATATTCTCATCGATGATGAGGAGAGAGCCGATATGGGTATCCGACTTCGTGCTGTACTCGAGGATAAGCTGCGTAAGTTGGAAGGCAAACCGTTAGTATCCAAGGGCACCAAGATTGCCCCGAATGGTGTAGCCCCCTCCAAATTCGAAGTCAAACCGTCACGAAACTACAACGCCGACGCAGATGCAGTCGCCACACCTGCCAAGACGCCTAGCAAGCCTCTGATACAGGAAGTTGAGGATATTCCGATGGGCAATGGTGAGAGCGATGCTGAATCTGACGAGGAGGATTCAGATGTTGAGATGAATGGCGCACAATCTGGTAAGTATTCAAAGCTTGCCTTGTTTTCCAGGAACGACCTTCTTGCATAAGATTTAGCTAACGAAGATACAGCGGAACCAAAGAAGACGTCTAAGGGTGAAGAGAAGCGCTCGGCAAAGAAGGAGAAGAGTAAGAAGGCCACTAATGGCGACGCCACGCCTAAAACACCTGCCAAGTTGTCTGAAGCCGACTACGCTCGACTAGCAGAGGAAGCTGGCGTCTCCGTGTCCAAGTTCAAGCGCAAGTTTGAGCGCGGTGACGTTAAGATGAACGCCGATGGAACACCGCAAGTCGTTAGTAAGAAGGAGCTGAAGAAGATGAAGAAGGCAGAGGCCAAGGCGGCAGAGGCCACAGTTGCCGAACCTGAAGTCTCTAGCAAGAAGCGAAAGCACACAGACGAAGGTGCGGAGAAGAAGAGCAAAAAGAAGTCAAAGAAGGACAAGTCTTCTTAGGCATCTTTCGTGCTCTTTTTCTGTTGTACCATATCAGTCAAAAGTGATGCTTGAATTCATGGTCGACGGCGTTCAGGATGGTCATACCAGGGCTAGTGTTGGAGTTGGTTGGCTTTGCTTGATAGCTAAGTAGCTTGAGCTATCATCAAGACGAAATTAGCTTTTCTGAGCTTCGCGTTCACACTTACTAGGTCATAGCAGTTACTGCCTATGCTTAAGAACCTCGTGAATCCTTCCAGAGTAACTTTTCCTTAACCTAAGAGATATAGAGAGAGCAACCATAGGCAGTAACTATAGTCTTAAATATACCTAAGAGACTTTCGCAAACTTGCGTAAAGATTAGCCTATAGCACACGAAGTGACCAGTCAGCTAGCTGTACGTTTGTATGGACCTGGTCTTGTAGGGGTCATGCAGTGCCCCTATTGCGACAGCCGGTCCTCATTGCCAGGTCCAGCAATCTTGTCATATGGAAATTAGATTGGATAGAATCTAGATCGTGTATCGTGTCTTGCAACAGGTCATTCTAAACAGAATATAATCCATCGCAGGCAAGACAACGTTGTCGAACGCCCATACGACTAACGTATAGCGGCAAAACCGGCCTGTACCACGACACTATAACCACACTAGCCAGTTTTTCGAACCATTTGGAATCGGGCATGGCGGCCCTTAGCAGGACTTTGTGTATCTGTGGGTGTGTATTGCCTTCAACGTCGTAGATACGTATAGGTTATATCGGCTGTATCGGATACGAAAAGATAGGGGTCCGAAAAGGGGTTAGGGGCATAGAGACACTAGCGGATAACCCTTCAGTTGTTAATTATAGAAAAGGAACTCTTCGTGGTTCCTATAGCTATTATCAATGACAGACATTGAAGTTCTGCGAAGATAGTATCTCGCTTCATAATAATATTAGACTTGAATTTGGGACTGACCAAGCCGACTTCCCATGCAAAACCATAACTGACTCTGTAATGAATGCACTATATGGACCTCTTCTTAACGAATACCAAGGCAGTATTCTCCCCAAGATAAATCTTTCCTACAGCAATAGGTAAGAGGAAGAGAAGGAAGAGAACGATGCGAGGAAGGAAGACGAGAAGGAGAGGGGTGGCGAGGGAAAAGGCGACGACGAAGAATACGAGGAGGAACTAGGGTATAGAAGGAAATACATAATAACATGTTGTCTAGAAGAATATTAACAGGAGTGTCTATTATCTTTTAATTCTGCGTAGAACAGACTTTAAACTGGCATACCAATGATACCACTTGGATATAATTCATGCTCAAGAGACAAACTGCTCAGTTAAGCATTGCCTCCAATCACAATCCCACGAAACCATCCCACGTGGTTCAGACTCGCCAGGCCTTTATCTCCAACCTCAACACTATCACGTCAAGCTCTAATGCTTGGACAAAGACTTACAGTTAAGAGATTCACAACGCGTGAGCAGATACCTGTCTCAATATACCTAGACAGTCTATGCAAGTATAGGGGTTGATGGTAGTGGAGCTGTTGATATGTAAAATACAAATGCCCGATGGCCTAGTACACGTCCTCGAGGTCCCTTGGTCGCAGTCACCAAGGGCTACGTGGTCAATTGCTATCTGAAATCAGGCGAGGAACACAATATCACCTATAGCCCGATGAAGCATTGGCTGAAGCACCGACTAGCCATTCCTCATCCTCCGCATTCCTCCTACTGAAAGCAAATACGACAACGCGGCTAAAGAGAACGGCGAAAGGCCTCACACCGATAACGACGAGGGGTGCGCGCCAATAGGTAGACCGGATAGTGATAGTAGGCTAGCGATTAGGTGCCAGCCAACGTCAAAATTGTCGAAGGTTCGGGCTCGTAGCAGAATAGAATACCTATGTCTTAAAGAGCACAGGGGTCTTCGCCGTACTCTGCTAGCAGGAATCCTCTGAGCTCCATCGAGAGTGCCATCCGTGCGAACTCTGCCTGTGAGCGGAACGAGCCGAAGCGGTACTCTAGGCGCGCAATGGGACCACCGAAGCCCTCAATCGTGCCGTGGTTGATGACACAATCAAGGTTGAAAATGAACTTCGTTGAGAAGAACCAGTTGAGGTACCCTGGTTTGACTATCTCGGGATCGCCTGCGATGAGGATGACACGGCTTTGATAGGTGTATTCCGTGTCTTCTTCAACCCGGTTTCTGTTCCACTGGACCTTGGGGAAGCTGTCGTTGACCATGAATTGGCATTGCTCCGCGGCGTTGTACAGAGCCTCAGCGTCCTTTCTTCTGAAGAAGCTGACTGAGGCTGCAGCGGTGGCATGACTCTCGTCCGGTCCGTTGATAACTGTAGAGCGGACTCTGCCAGTCTTTCTGATTGCGGTGAGGAGGATTTGGTAACTGGTCGAGCCAGGCAATCCGGTGATCCAGAGGCTCGTGTTCTTCTCCTCTGGAACTGCGGATCCCCGGTTCGCCGGCAAGCTGGGATCTCCTCGGTAGTTTCTATTGAGCTGGTTGTCCCCTCGGGTAGTGTGGGTGCTTCCTGTCAGCTGCTCGGACGGTACGAAGAACCGGTGGTCCATCTGGGAACACATTGTGAGAAAGATAGCTCATAAACGAATTGGGTGAAGGGTAACAGTTTGGAGTGTGTTGTATATACCTAGGGTAGGATATATTGGGAATGATGCAAACGGGGTAAGAAAGTATACGTACGGTTGGGACTGTAATAGCCATGTTGCCTAGAGTGTTTTGTATCATGGAGATGTTTGTGCAAGTTCGTGTTTGTAATGAAGATGAATGTTTTCGCATAGGAGCTTCCATGAGTTGCATAGAGTGGAACAAATCTAGTGCTTGTAGGATGAGGTGCGTATACTTAATGGTACGTCTCAATGCGAATGACTTGGTTCTGCGGATGGTGCTCCACGAGTAGAGCCGAGCAGGTTTCGTACTTGCTGATAGGTCGTATTCGTGTGCTTGAGGATGCTTGATGTAGTTGGCTGAGTCTGAACCTCTGCTGTTGATGGGTAAGAGAGAAGGATAGTAGAAAATGTTGTAGGGAGGGAGGGAATATTTTATATTGTTCGGAAGCTTAGCAGCAGCGAGAATTCCATTAAAATATATGAGGATGACGTGACTCGGAAAGTGAGTAGCGAAGAGAGCATTACCAGATGGAATATTGGCCCAGCTACAAGTATTGAAATCACTAGGCCACGGATATTGCCATGCCTTCTAACGCGTCAGTCCTCAGTGACTCAAAAACGATCAGTCTTCTCATTTTAGTCTATCATCTCGAGCGATGAGGAATTGAGGATTGACATAGCAGATCGTTTATGCTGTGTACTCCCTTCCTTGGGCTGGTAGGAGAGCTACGTGTAGGTATAGTGGGAGAGCAAAGTGACGTGACAAACAAGATTCTACAGGACTTGGGATGATAGGTAAGCCAGGTAATGATGAAAGAACGCGGTGACTAGCTAATAGAGTATAATCGACGTAGTAACTCACCTGCTGCTTCTTCAATGCCGTCGTACTTTACCTAAGGACATGTATCTAATTCGCTACAATATAGAGTTATACCTAATGTATATTATGAGTAGGTAGGTACCGCATAACCACAGTTGCCTTCCTTGATTATTCGCTTGTGTCAGACAGCAGTGACTTATGGCAGAAGTCTAGGAAGCTGGCAGAAACTCAAGAGAAAGGTTCAGTACACATATATCATACCCTAATACGAGCATCAGTTTCACTTACTGCTCGTCGAGATAGTTCTTTGGAAGGCTGTGGGCTCTCTAAATATACATAGCTACATGTACTGTACAGTTACTAGGTACATGTAATACCTATCAACTAATACCAGGCATGTAGGTGCTTTCCTAAGACTATTTAGGTACGCCTAGACAGTAAGAGATAAGTTTTATTAGGAGGATATGGTCGCCAAGGGGATTAGGTCACCCCGTATTGTTGCGTTACTACAGTGCGCCGCGTCTAAACATCTCCCATAAGTACCTAACAAACACAGGATATAGATATAAGAAGCCGCGACTTAAGTGGTGAACCAATGGTGTGATTCAGACAAGCACATTGTCCCCACATGGTGCACAAAAATGGCGGTACCTGAGCCAGAGCAGGAAGGAGTAGGATCTTTAACTTCTAACAGTGCAACTCTGCTCACTTACAATCACAACACCAGTCTACATAACACGCACAGTCCAGTCTGATAAAAATCATGGCTCAGAGAAAATACCTAGTTATTTCTTGACGACTTTCTTTACACTCTAACACCGTCTATCATGTGGCCCTGCTCTTACACTTATAAATCTCATATGGCTCCTTGTATTCGAGCAGGGTAAAGCGTTCCACTTCAATGTTCTTCCTCCCTTTTACTTGGGTTTGGGCCATTCTTAGATTTCCTTATGAATCTACCAATTTTGACTCACAAATTTCTGGTTTTCATCACAATAACAACATCAACCGTTTCAACAACAGCAATCATACCACCACAATGGACGTATCAAAAATTCAAGAGTATTTGCTCCTGGTCATCGGGTCACTGGCGGTCGTCGCGATTACGAGAATATACTTACAATTTCTTATAAAAATCATCGAGTACCTACGCAAACTAGGAGAAATACTCAGAGCAGCGAAAGAGGAGCGCAAGGATACCGCCAAGTGGTATCGCCATGAACTGCGAGGAGATCTGATGTACCATGTTAATGATGCAGGACGAAGACGGCTGATGATCCCATCATCTTGTGTAAAGGAACTACTGGAAATCACCCATGACGCGAGCCATCATTTCGGACCAAAGAGGATGCTCCATGACCTTGAAGGAGTATGTATTCAAAACATCACTCGAAAAGTCAAGGAATACGTGGAGTGGTGCCCCGATTGTCAAGAGAACCGGACGGACATATCACGAAAATACGGAGAATTACTGCCCATCAACTCCAAGGCACAGCCATACCACACGGTAGCATGGGATTTCATCGTTGCCCTACCGAAGGTATTGTCGAAAGCCACGCCCTGGTACGTGTATGTTACCTCCCAAGTTTCCAATTCTCCTTTCTCCATCCGTCGGCTATTGGACGTTACTAATCTCGACTCCGTAGCGTCTGGCCGCCTAGACCATGGCGTCCAGAGACACCTCCATATATACCCGTGGCCGATTTCCTCAGCACTCTCTAACACCATCCTAACTTCTTTCTTCTCATCATTACTCTCCTGCTTCTGCATACGTATCTACCGCTAGGAAGGACAAGTCAACCCCGCCACACAAAGATCGTCATCGTCATCGTCATCGCAGGGAGCAGTATTTCGGACAGACACAGTGATGACGATGAAGACAGCGGCTGGTATCAAGGCGAAGAGAAACAGGAAGCTCAAGACAGCAATCTTTTCAGTGCCTTTTGGCGCTGAAAGATATCGCTTCCAGGTAAGCGTCTTAATTCTGCCTCCGTCGTTCCCATCGCTAACACGCGGCTACAAGGCACGCCTCGGTGCTGATTCGACCCTATCTTCCGCTCACAACAACTCTGACAAAGATGGACTTCCGTCCCAGCGTCGCTTGGAAGCTCTGCCCTAACTGTAGAGTGGACTTGGCATGGACGACAAATTGTTCGATCAGACCATATCCAAACCCTGACAAGACTGCCGCCATCGACGTATTCGTATAACAACGTACGAGACGAGTTGATCTTGATCCGTACACCCGCAACAACTTCTTCAGCGAGCTGTTCTCGGCCATTTCAATGTGGGATTGAACACCTAGAGGACTACTGTTAGGATCTGAGACCTCGTGTTAGGGGATATGTGATAGGACAAGGGAGCTTGGGGCGCTAGTGCATTAGGGACAGCATGTAGAGGAAGTCCATATATAGGGTGCTTCGCACCCTCGAAGGAGACTCGAAGGCAAGCGTTAATAGATCACTGTTACTACATACCTACTTCCTAGGCATTCACTCTAGGTATTGCAATCATCACGGGTCTCTTCTCACATCTCTGCTCCTAGGGTGGCCTACACCAACTCATCAAGGACCCGTCATATCGATATTAGAAACAAGTAGATTATTGATCGCGCCAGGAAGAAATAATTCAAGCTAACCCATGTGCCTACTGGCCCGATGACGGCGGACAGTCCTAGGAAGTTGTTTGGAAAGAAGCTGCATACTGACTGTGTTCGTATACAGGTACGCTTATACCCCATGTCCTAAGAAGGTTTTGAGTAAAACAGGAATCTGTAGATAGTGTCAGAGGACTGGTTAGCTCTGGGACAGGAGACAGGACGGGAGACAAAGAACTTCCTTTTTATACCTGGGATCTTCCCCGGATACGTTGTGGTCCCTCGTGGGATAATTGCGCCCTCCCCCAATATAGCCTGCATCGTGACAGATAGTCATTCTACCTGACGGGTATGAGGAGCTTTGATTTCTTCCCAATACAACACAGTTCTATTATCTTGGACGTCATGTCTATTACTTTGCCATGGACTACTACAGCCAATCCCACCGGAATAGAGCCCGAATCAGCCCTAGGCCGGGTTCTCTAGTGATTCATTGCCATAAGCTGGACTTCTTCGGTGACGACAACGCCGTCGATGGTGCTGCATATAGCCCGAACCTCCTGTTACGGGATTGGAATATCGATAGCTACTGGCTGAGCCCCTAATGAAATTAGTACTAGTCTACACATTGTCTATGGCCTACGATAAGCAACCGCCAAGTGGGCTATTGTCGCAGGGATCTAGTCAGGCAAGTTGATCGTGTATAAGTAGCACATCGCTATTGCAGGAGCAAAGCTGCCTTCCTTCTAATAGATCAACCCACTGTATGTGTTCTAGATCTGGCACCTTGATGATGTGACGGTTATTCTTGTCTTGGTTGGTCATAGACATGAACTTGACATTAAAGTTGCGCTCCAGGACATAATGACAGCCTTAGAATATCCTAGGGGAAACCTCCAGGGGGCTAATAGGATCGGTGTGGTAGGTATTCTTGGAAACAAAGGAATTTGAACCTAGTAACCTAACATGTAAAAGTGTATTATCTGGCGCTATATGAAGAAAATGAGACTGGCGGTGGTATTGTCAAGCTTTAAAATAGGAGTAGTGTACATACGGGGTGTACCTAGGTACTGTCCGACTGTCTCCGAGTCGGCGATTGGTGAAGTCGGAGACAAGGGTTCAAAAAATGGAGAATACGGAACCAAATGGGGGAAGTGGGTCAGACGCGAGCCCGTAGACAAGAAGAGCTGGTGTGTACGAATTAGACGTTTGAGTTTGACTACTAAGGTCAAGGATAAAAATAAAGCTTCGATCGGACTACGGACCCTGTTGATCGATATACCCACTTAATGCATACACAGCAATAAGTCTATGCACAGATAGCTGCATAACTTGTATTGAGTGAGTGTATCTATCTGACACGACTTTTCCTGTGACGTCGAGTTTCCTAACCTCCCACATCAATCAAGTCACTTGTTTTCTTTCTCTTTTCACAATCACCTCTGACACAGTATCCCGTTGAGATATCGCACAATTATTGAAACAATCAATTCTGATGTCTGACAAAGCTACCTCCCCACGCCCGTCGCGAAGCGGTTCACCGCCACCTCACAAACGAAGCAGAAGTGACGATCGAGGCCAGTCACCGCGTCGCACCCGTGATAGACGAGATAGAGACAGGGACAGCTACCGAAGAAGCGACAACTACCGCTCGCGAGATGAGGACAGAACCCAAGGCACGACGCGTGACTCCTGGAGGGGCCAAAGAGATCAGAATAGAGACGACCATCTAGGTCGACCAGGTCGGGACTCGGGTAGACAGAGTGGTGATCGCGACGAGAGGAACTCAGACCGAATGGATTCGGATAGGAACGAGGGCAAGGGACGAGATCAACCTCGACCAAAGAAGAACTTCGGAGGCTTCAAATACAAGGACAAGCGCCGGGACGAATTGGAAGAGAGGGGCGATGATCGACGTAGCGGCTCGTTCAGAGGCTATCGAAATCGCTCGCTATCACCGCGTCGCCGAGATCGTGACCGTGACCGTGGCCGTGACCGCGATCGCGACGCTGGAACTTCTTCCTCCGCCAAGAAGCCTAAACCAAAACCCGGCGGCGAGGATACCTCTCAGCCTCCCGTCCGCCCACCTGCAGCGCCCACTGGCGGTGGCGAAGAGATGATCATTGTCCACGTGAATGATCGATTGGGTACCAAAGCAGCTATCCCATGCCTCCCCTCGGACCGCATCAAGGAGTTCAAGATCATGGTAGCGGCGCGAATCGGGCGCGAGCCCCACGAGATCTTGCTGAAGAGACAAGGACAGCGGCCTTTCAAGGACATGCTTACGCTTGCCGACTACGAGATTAGTAACGGCGTCCAACTGGATCTGGAAGTCGACACTGGTGATTAAAGCATGTATTGGATGAAGACGAACTCAGGGGTAGGCGAGTGGTCGAATAGTCGTGGTTAATGCTTACATCATTACCCTGATGTTTAATGAAGATACCGATACCCTTCCGACCGTCTTATAGATTGATAATCATGAATTTTCGAGTGTCGTATCGATTCATACCCAAACTCAGAACGGAATGCACGACCTCATATTTTCGCCTCTATCAAATTACATACAAATTATATCCAACTGTTTTAGTATAATGCCTTGTATACCTAGTCGCATATTTACTGGTCATTACATCGTCGGCGCATTCGAGAAGCCCTTCCACACTTAGGCACATAGATGGCACTGGGTTTGTTCGCAACATCTACATTCGCTCCGTTTCAGTTTCCGAATCTTTTCCTCCTTCTGCTGTAGAGCCTGGTCCAAGTTTCGGCTACGGGCTTTACTCTCCTCGAGCTCCTGTTTTAATTTACTCATCTCATCCTTCAGGGTTACCTCGACAGCTTCTTCATAGCATTTTTTCACGTCTATGACAGGGATTAGTGGGCGCTTGCGTGTACCTCAAGGAGCAACTTACGTATCGGGCACTTATTCTGATATTCGGCCTCCTCGTTGCAGCAGGGCCATGCGCAGGCATCTAATAACAGCTCACTATCAGCAAAGCAGTCCTATCCACTCAAGCGAAGTATCCTTACGAGTCTGGCAGAAGGATCTCCCGTGGTCGACGGGCTGTGGACAGCCACTGTGGCCACAAGCGTCTAGCTAGCTAGTTAGTTCTAATGATACAGCAGAGATTGTCAGCAGGCAAGGGGAACAACTCACGTCTTGTACAGAAAGGACGCCCTGACATTCGATATTCACCACAGCCGCCGTGTTCACACCGGTCTTGCAACGCTTAGAGTTAGCTATGTGTTTTCTTGGGTCATACGAAGAGGGTAAGGGATGCACTAACGTATGCGGCAGATGTCATAGTCCTCGGTTGAATTGTTACACCCTCTTATAGGACAAGTGTGGTCCACGCAATGCGGTAAGCCCCTTTCTTTTATTCGAGTACAGCCGGGGGTGCCACAGGTAAGATCTAATTCCCATCAGTGTCACAATTTAGAAGAGGAGATACGGAGTTAATGGTACGCACGAGTCCTACATAAGTCATGCCCTCTTATTTTGGGTTGGTTGCAACCCGGCCATTCGCATCTATTGTCTAATGGACTAGGTTAGCCACGGGATTCAAGCTGTTCGGTAGCTGAGAGACGTGGAAACGTACGGATTTGGCAGAGTGTAGACTGGTTTTCGGCGATACGATTGCATCGCGTGCATTTATCTATCTTGTGAGTTCAGATCCCGGTTTAGCAGGTATCGTTGACAGTCACCTACGTCTCTGGCAACAACTGCTTCCCTCGAAAGCCCTGTTAGGGCACCCGTCTACTTCGCAGCCATCTTCTCTCATTAGCTGCCACAAAGGTTTCCGACCACAGCGGGATTTTGAGATTTTAACTGACGATCGTCGCAAAACGGGCGATATTGGTCTATGATACGCGCGCGCTGTTCAAAGCACTCAGGCACTAAGCACGTATCTGTTCGACGTCAGCTTCCATTGCTCCTCTTCGACATAGTCTCGGCGGATCTTACGTTCGTAACAGTACTTCCGCCGTTTATATTGCGGCTGCCCGGGTCGGCCCCGAGGGTCCCAGTACTGAATCCTCCCGTTCGTGCAATCGATCACTAGACATTGTACGTCTTCCAATCATTTAGCTGAGGGTCCACGTTCCTATATGCTTGCCACACTCACGGTGCTCGCAGACCGAATCCGGCGGGCATTTTTGAATCTCGCATCGCGGCCCGCCCTCGTGGCACGGATCCCAGAAATGCTCACAGGTGTCTTGGAGACAATAGTCAGTCATAGAAGCGGTTTCTACGCTCCCATCCTTAGATATGCCATTAGAGATACTCACGCTTTCTGCAATACCTCGAAGCGAGTTGACCTCTACGCTCCACCTGACATCTACAGCAGACGACCACACATTCTGTTCTGGGGTGAGCCACGTTCGGTTTCACACGACATCCCATCATATTGAAATATCATTCAATATGTAGTCCCTGGTGTGGAACTTGGAGAGGCAGTTTGGAGTCCCTCTAAGGGAGGAGGCGATCCTTGTAGCAAATCGAGAGCCGCATCTTTCGGGGTTCATTACCATCCTGACTGCTCTACTAAGCCAGCTTTCGGTGAATACACAGGACATTATGGAGAATGCCAGCTTCGCGTCAAGGGCGGTGAAATATGCAGCTTCTTGCTGACTGCATTGTTCGCCAGTCTCGAAAGTAGGTGAAGCTGAGTCGGCAACGGTTTCACAACAGGAGGTCGCCGTGGGTGTCGCCGTGTATGTCGCTGTCGCCGCTTGGCCCCCAAACTCGGCGTTCATATCCGCATCACATCTCGATTCAGCATAGAACGAACTCAGCTGAAAGCGCGAATTAACGAGCCTAATATTAATTACATTACTACGTTCCATGCATTAGAGCCTCAAAGAGTAAACATTAGCAATCTGCTCGACCTGTTCTCGTAGCATCGGCAGTCTTATCCTTCGATAATGTAGAGATTGTCTCCAAGTCCAGAGCCTCATCCATGAGATCTTTGGAGCATGAATTTACGAGGTTGCGTCCTCTTCAGCTACAATCATACCCTACAACGCTTTTCCAGCCGTCCCATTTCTGTTTATCGTAAGGGGGCGCCCCCCCCCCCCCCCCCCCCCCCCCCCCAGGAGAGTAGAAGGATAGAAAGGGAAGAGCGG
>MU399595.1:0-225308 GCA_022578875.1 Hypoxylon crocopeplum | reverse complement strand
TCCCCAGCCCACCCCTATTCTATTTCATTTTTTCACACACCCCCCCCCCCCCCCCGATTCTCCACCCTTTTTAGCTGAAAGTATTTCCCCGGACGCGTCGGGTTTAGCTCCTTAACCCGTTGGAATTCCCGGCTGTCGATACTTGGACTTCAAACCCCAGGATCGGATCTCTCCGTCTGGGGAGGTATCTAAACGATGACATTCGACGCTCTGGTCTGAAACAACACGAATCCAAAACTAACAGAACCCCGGGAAGCTCTATATGTCGTGTAATAGTTTCATTTAGCCGGACAGTTTCTCATCGAAGAGATGATGATCAACACAATGCAATAATCTACCAGTTCAGAGTAGTTCCAAGAGCGCAGCAATCAGCTTTACACAAATCATGATAACATTCTGCCACCTTGACGGCATTATCCAGCGGATACGATAGGTAGCAGTGGCAGAATGCTATAATAAAGAATGCTTGCGTCCTCAAAGCAAGGTACTTATTTGATTGGAGGCCACTAGAAGATTCGCTGTCATGCATACATACCCGTCGGCCAGTAATCTTCATTCTGCCGCATATGTCCATCATAGCCTCCTGGCGATCAGGACGAACCAGTCATATCTGTCGCCATCAAAGGCGTACGCCTGCAGGTGTCCGTTGCGCTCTCGGGCTCGGCGCTAAAGAAGTGATAATAAAGGTATGCGGCGCTACCGAATCGAGACGCATCTGGTACCACGACGCCAGTAAGCGGTGATCAGATGGTACCTTGGCGCTGATATAATATCCAGATATTCTCTTTTTCTGTATTCTAACCCCTCGGTCGAGATGTAACGGTTTCAGAGTGGCACATTGCAACTGGTGAGCCCATTCACATAACTGAAGAGACAGAAAAGATTAAGCAATTTCCCTGAAACTTGATTGATGACTAGCAGTAACCCCCTTCTTAGGAACGCTGCCGAAAAGGTGAGGCTGCTTCGCTATGTTATAATCCTTAGCGGTTGAGAGACTGATGAAGCTTTCTTCGTCTAGGCCCAGCACGTGTCGGTCTACGATAATGCCCAGCTCCACCGATCTCTTTATTTTCCTTCGGTTCTCGCTTCTGTCGAAGAGTCTGCGACTACTCCCACGTTGTTCCATGGCTCTTCTCGTACTCCTTAGTGGAGCCAGCGGTCCATTAGGCTCATGTCACTCTTTAGATAAGAGCGATGCTTGGAAGGCTGCGTCTTATTCCAAGGTCGAATAACTTGTCGGAGCTCGTCGTCCTTGTCAGGACTAGTCGAATCCATACTGGTTGAGGTTTGAGGTTCAGTACCGTTGTACGTATAGGATGAAGGTGCCATGTTCTAACGAGTCGTCTAGGTCGAGCCCCTATTCTACTCGAGTTAGTCACTGAGACAAACCTGTTTCATGCAGTAAAATCACCGAGATGGAATCAATTACCTATCAAATTTCTACCAACGAAGACGATACAAGAATTGCTTCGAGGCTGCCAGCAAGAAAACTGTCTTCAGGGAGTTCAAAAGGGAAGCAAGTCAATAACTCATTCAACAATAGTTCAAGAGCTATGATCTTTTGCTGATGGCTAACACGGATAGACGATGGCTTTTGAGAGCATTGGATTCCCCATCGCTCTGCCTCCCTATTTATATACATTTTTAAGAATGTAGTACTCGTTGGAAAATCGCCCATCTACAATAGCTACCAGGTAGCTACCAAGAACCAGAGTTATTTTTTTATGTACGTGATCGAAAGTATTATTCAACTTGCTCCAAAAATTCGCCCTTTTACGAGTTCAGGGCATTTCTGGATGTTGAATTCGGCCGTCGGGCTAGGTTACAGTGGAAGCTGGTGGCGATCGGGATAATCGCTGACGATATCTGGCGTCCTAGAAATTGGCCCAAGGAGGATGTGGAACATCTGACGCGCATTGTTGTCGGTGTTGGATTTTGATTCTTGTCCTGGTGTGTGAAAATTGGCCACAAATGCTGTCCCTGATCTTTGAGGATATTGAAATTGGCCCATGATCCGGAGAGCTCTATTGCCAAGGGGCGTTATTTGGTAGCTTGAAGCCTCTCGACTGTTCGTATGAGGCAAACCTATGGGCATGTTAATTGGCCCTCCTTGCTTCGCCTAATGCATAGGTAATCTTCGTCAGACTGTTAAAACCCCTATATCTGGCTTTGGAAATTGGCCCACTGCATAGGTATCTAGGTACCAGGTAGGTAGTTAATCAAATATGACCAAGTCTGGATTACGTGGCGTTCCAAGTAGGAGAGATCCGTTGGCTATGAAAAGTCGCCCACAGGGGGTCAGACTTCATACCTTTGTACCTATGTAGGCTCGGAGTATTCGCCCATGTGACATGCTGAAGCAGCCCGAATTTCTCTTTCTTCAAAACCCCGCCCCCCTCGCTCTTCGTATCCCCTCTAAACCGTCCTTTGCGAGCCGAACTCCAGTTGCTACTGCGAAACATTTGTCGAGGTACTTTGTCCCACATGTAAATATTTATTGGAATGTGATGACTAACCAATGTAGTTACTTGACTTGAGAACGCCTATATCTTCACTAAGTGGTGAGGCTGCGCGGGGCCTAGGTTCCGCGCACCCGCCATTCAAGAGTGGCCCGATGATCATCAACTAAATCAGTCTGGGGTCGACAGCGCGCCCGATCACCAGCAATGGGATCTATCCTATCCATATCTCGGCTTCGAGGGCAGTTACCAGGATTACCTCTTTAATATTTTTCCCGATTGGTACCGGTTATTGTATTGCGATCCCAACACAGTTGCAACTAGCATTACACCAACAGCCCTTAGAAGATTAGATTCCAATTCAACCCAGTTGCAGTTTTCTATAGCGCCCTTTACGTTTGAATCACCCCGTGAAGAAGTCTCACAATCGGATCTTCCTCGTCCAAATTATGCATCCGACCAGATAACTCCTCAATTGTGGCCTTGCGAGCATTGTGGCCGTGTTTTTCGCCGCAACGCCTGACGTTAGTAGACATGCTACGAGAATATCAGTCTTGATCGCGACTAATTAAGTCACAGTCTCCATCAAAAGCCTGGACACAAAGGTGGCCGTCCTCCATGCACTGTCCGTTTCCCCTGCGATCAGCCAGGGCTGCCAGGTTGCGACAGAACTTTTGCCCATAAGAAAGATCGCGAGCGGCACAAGGCCACAGTGTGCAGGCATTCGAAAACCTGCCATGAACCGCAGCCAGGCTTTAAGTGTTGCTGTGGCAGAACTATCAAGCGCTGGTATCAGTTCAAGAAGCATCATGCAACTTGCCAAGCGCCACTCCAGTGCAACAACGTTTATGTTTGCCAATGTAACGCATCGTTCAACTCCTTTGCGTCACTTGAGGAGCACCACAGGTCTGAGATGGGAAAGGTCGGCAGGCCACGGAAAACGAGGTTGGATGAAATAGACGGAGCAAGAAGCAGGCCATCTCACTATAGTGCTTGTCAACGAGACCCGGGCGGCGCCTATTTCGATCAAGTCGAAGCGAAGAACTCAACGGAATCGATCCAACATATACCGAGTATGAATCATGAAGGATAAGTGGTGAAAGGGCCGCTGAACCAAACCCCACGTCTTGATGATGATGATCAGCCAACCCGATGCTCACTGGAAGTCTAGCCCAGCCTGACCAATGACTGGCTGGGCTCATCTAGTGAGCAGTCGGGTTCTGTTTACCTACCTCCTACTAGACCCTTGGAGGATTCCTTTTGTTATACTTTCCTTCGTTCCTTTTGTTCAACAAGCATCTTTTGTGACAAGGGCTAGTAATAGGGTTTGGAATAGTGATTAATTTCAATTAACAATTCTCTTAGGTCCTAAGGTCTTTGATCTCCTTTTTTCAAGAAGGGAATCTAGGCAGCCTTTTATATCCTAAGATCAGGTACATGAGGCACCCCGCACCACGGGGCTGCACAATAGCCCGGAGTTTACCCAAGCACCTAAAGCCACAGCTCCCATAGCCACAGCTCCCATAGCCACAGCTCCCATAGCCACAGCTCCCATAGCCACAGCTCCCACCTATACCTGCCACCTACAACTATAGCTTTAGGGGTATTGTTTTTGTTATGATATCCTACCGCTCATTTACTGTATGTTCATTCGCTTGTTCAACCACCTACTTGTGTACTTACTTTGATTAATCTATGGCCCCTCATTAGACTGTTGAATCCAGGGAAGCCGTTAGTCTCATAATGTACGTAATATCGTTACTGCTGATATAGAAAGACGCCATGCCCTCTCATTCTCACATCGCGAGAAGTATAAGCCTCTACATCAGAGTAAGTCTATAAATAGTGGTATATATCCTACAGCATTTAAATGTGTATTGTCTCGTCTAATGGACATATGTGTATGTAGGTTGGCTATAGTTCGGGAATAATATGTCAAAGTAGATACAGGTTTTGAGTATGACACCTGTCATAATAGAATACCAAACCCCTAGGTCCGCGCAGTATCTCGTAGGCTACAGAAAGAGACCTCTAAGTGTAGGATTCACTACCTAGATAATCCCTTATAGCTTAAGTTTCACTCTTCATTTTCGAAATTGATGCTTGACAATACGCGGCCCTCATCTCTCACGTATGTCCTAGGTTCTTGGATAGCTCGTGTCCTTGATCAGCCCCGCGAAACTTTTCTACTTGCTGAAACAGCTCTTAGTATTGTGTTTCTAAAGAGGGAATGACGATCAATAGTAGTGTTTAGCAAATAGTTTGATATGATAACTAAGGCTGATATGATGAATGCGCTCGTTATTGCGCAGAGAAGATTTAAGAAACTTGACCGGTAGGTGTTCTTAGATATTCTTTAATGTCCTCAGGTACATGCGAAAGTACGCCAACTCTTTAGATTTAGTGTCCTCGCAATCCTCTAGTTTATAGAGCGCCCCAAACGAACGAAGATTTATAACTCTACCGTCTAGTTCCACGTTACATATTATTGTAGCGAGTTGTGAGATAGGGATGTTCGATCAGCGATACGGAAACTCTTCGAGTTCCGTAGGCTTGTCACAGACAAGGTCTCAGTCAGCCAGTCTTGTATCAGACTCGTAAAGCGTGGGAAGTAACCTCATACAGCATGCTACGGTCGTGAGAATATATTATGTGGTGTTTCGTCGAGGACGTGTTTTCAAGTGCTCTGGATTGCACTGGCGCGCCAGTAGATGCTGTAGAGGGACTCTCTGAAACTGCCTGCTTCTCCGTATTATCTTTTCTCTGCGGTTTTGAAGATGTTTCTTCTGTTTGATTCTTTGACGATATGCACGGTTCACCTCCTGAGTGGTGATATCGGCTAAGCTACACTATCCTCCGCTTCGTTGTATCCTCACCTAGAAGCGGTAGCCTGCATGACGAACGTTGTGCAACAACTGCATATGCGAACTGACAATTATGACTTGGCTAAGTCTGTGGGTGACTAGAAACGAAGCTCTCAAACTTCAATCTAAATTACCGTTAGGCAGGAACCTCTCGGCTCCTAATACAGAGGAGATGGACGAATTTTCACAGCCAATAGTTATGAGTCACTGCATTCCGAATAGAGTCTTTTGTCTCTTCAAATTTGAGACGAGTACGGGATTTTCTAGAATATTCTAGTATGTAGGAGGGCTAAACGAAGTATTTTTGACTACTGCGCTGGCCATAGAAAAGCCTAGGGTCGGACAAAATCCCCCTAAAGGAATGAAATTCCGCATAGTTGGTTGTTTTTAGGTCGGATGATAACGTCACTAGAACTTTTATGGAGTCTAATCAACAGGTCATGACTAGCTCTTCTCTTACATTATGTATGCAGTGCAAATCACACATACATATCATATTGCTTGGTAAGAAATGGTAGTAACGAGTAAGCCACGGCTTTCTGGCTCTTGTCACTGCAACTCATTTTATTGTAGCATGATTTACTTCATTCTTCCAGATTCCCTCACCGTCAGATCATCTCTTCGCTATTCACTCTCTCATAGTCCCTACTCGTAGTCTGTTGATCATCGAACAGGAATTTCTCCACCGACCGTTCCCTCTATTTCTTATATAACGCATTAAACATGAGCAATTCCGCTTATACTTATATCTATGCCATTCTCCACAAAAGTATAAACACGAAATAACTATAACGCTCCTTGATCCTAGACCTACAATTTCGAATCGCGAAACTCTCGGCATGGCGTCAACTAAGCCTACAGGGAGCATTCCCAACCTTATGGCTGTGCTGTGGACACTGCCCGACGACATAATATACTACATGTCTAGGGAGTTCATCCAAGAGCCGTCAGATCTTAGTACACTATCACGAACGTGTCACCACCTCTCTAGACTTCTCGATCCTTTACTCTACCGAGCCGATATATTGAAGACGAGGCGAGAGGAACTCGAAACAGAAATTCGCCTCCTCGGGGAGAACAGATTCTTCGGCTTGTATGATGGACCCGACTTCGATGTTCGAATTAATTACCAAGCTGCTCGAGTACCGGTAAACCAGATCACAGCTCTTCATTGGGCAGCAACCCGAGACGATAAAAGCTTGGGTCTGGAGATAGCACAGAAGTCAATCAGGGCAGCATTGATCCATTGGCCCAATTACCTTCACGTCCGTTGTAGCAAAACCAAAGGCATGACACCGCTTCAACTAGCGGCTAAATTCGGTCATGAAGATATGGCTCGGGAGCTGATAGAAGCTAGCCCTTTTGTTGATGCTCGGGTATACATGCGCCCTGCCGAGAAGGGGGAGCTTCCATGGTTTGATAGGATGGGGTGTGGAAGATCTCAAGCTATCTTCAACTACGATCAAGCATCCTTCAAAATGATGGCCAACGCCCTCAGTATTGCTATTATTTCTGGAAAAGTGCGTATTGCCGAAATGCTGGCGCACCAAACGCAAGAGCTTGCAGAAAGCTCAGGACGAGAGGTGCAGGATTTGGTACCGGCACCAAAACTGGCGGCTTTGCACAAGATGCCTTCGGTAATCAGAATACTGCGAGCTCGAGGTTACAGATCCCAGATGGTGAACGATTATTTCTACCAAGCCAAACCTCTCCACCTCGCAGCAGTCATGGACAATAACGAGGAAACCTTACAACTTCTCCTGACCGAAGAGAATGTATTGCGCGATGGTGATCTATTTGGGAGGGAAGCAATCGCATGGGCACTGGAACACGGATGTGTGTCTAATTCTCTGTTCCTTGTCAAGCATTACTCGCTCGAGGAGAGAGCAGAAATGATTCCCCGTCACTTCCGTCGTTTCTTGGAGCAAGATGATCTTCTCCCTGTCTTTGAGGCGTTGCTGGAAGGAAACACTGTGGCTCCCGACGAAATTCATAGCCTCAAGACAACTAACCTAGACATATACAGGAGTGGCGGTAGACTTGGTAGAACTCCCAAGACGAGGGAGTTCTTACTCCGTCATCCGGAATTCGATTTCTAAAGAGCTCGGAGTAAATCGACATAAATGGTTCTCCTTCCAAGACCGTCATATATATCTCTAGAAACAGTTTAGCAACTGCTCTAGATAATGTTACAGGGACATTTTATAAGGGATATATCGCAGGGATAGGGATAGCTGATTCTATATAAGTAGCACACCGCTGTTATAGGAGCAATGCTCTCTTTCTTTTAATAGATCGACCTATTATATGTGTAATAATGGATCTGGGATCCTGACAACGTGAATAGATACGTGTGACTACCTAGGTAGCTTTGGTAGGCGTTATGTCACTTAGCTACCTCCTAGGCACCTATCCTTAGAATAAGGAAGAACTAACATGGCTCTCACAGAAATTTCAGGGGGGTTGGATAGATACTGGAGTGGAGATATATAGAGGTTTAGGTTCAACTCCTATTAGGCCTGTCGGTGCCCTCTATCTTATCTCCTTTTTCTTGGATCAAGACTTTCAAAGATAGATGGTAAGCGGCTTTGTGAGTATTAGGGCCAACCAATATTCATGAACGATTTCACTTTCTTACATGTTCTAGATAGTATAAGTTACAATATGGTAGGCAATTCCCTGTTTGCGTTCTACCCGAAATATATTTATTCCGTCCTTCAATAGTAGACATAGAACCATGTACCTAGTAACCTTGGTTGATAAATCATTGTGGCGACGTGGCTAGGGGAAGAGGTAACGTTCGTGGCTGGAAATGAGGATCATGTGACTTGGCGTCGCGTACGGTGATGTCAGACGAGGGGCCGACGCGCCCTTTACATGACACCGCGCCATGAGTCAACCACAACTTACTATTCATTTTTTAGACCTTCTCTAAATATAATCTGAGCTTGTGTATCATTCAGCATTGTCATATAATCTTCCTGAGGTTCATAACACATGCCTAATTCAGCATCTCATAACCAGGGAGTTGTTCTGAATCTGCTTCGCCAACCCCAACTCTTCGCAATAAAAAACCAAACAATGGCCGTGGGAATGAAACGCAAGCGCACAGATGACGCTACAGACGTTGCTGTATCTTTGCCACAGAAGGTAGTCAAGTCTGCTTCCAGTCGCGTGATGCCTGAGAAGCCAGCCTCCGTTCCTGAAGACATGGAGCCACAACTCCAGCGCATCGCGGTATCAAACCGCACGACTTTCGAGAAGAAGGTAGTAAGTAACTTAAGTTCTTCAAGCCAGTCTTTCACTTCCCCATAGCCGATGCCCTACCTACGAGGAGAGATCCATAAGATCGGTTCATGACGGAGTAGCCGAGTAGCTAGTCGACTGCCGTTCATTGCATCCTAACATATCGGTTGGGGCTTGGCTATCAATTGAGAGATCTCGCTGACATCTCATCCCGTAGTGGACTCTGCTCTGCCAGATCCCTCGAGGCCACGTCTCGACGTACGCTCTCCTGTCGGCGCACCTAGGCTCGTCCCCGCGTGCGGTCGGGAATGCCCTACGGCGGAACCCGTTCGCGCCTGAGGTGCCGTGCCACCGTGTCGTGGCCACGGGCGGTACCCTGGGCGGCTTCAAGGGCAAGTGGCCTAAGGACGGCGAGGGTATCACTATCGACGAGAAGCGTAGGCTTCTGCGTGGGGAGGGCGTCAAGATTGACGACAAGGGCAGGGTGCTTGGGACCCCGTGGGCTGCATTCGTCTAGCTGGTGGGTAGGGTGTTTGCCTGTAGATGAGGGGCATGAGACACCATCGGCAACCGGCATCTCAGGGCCATAGGTGGGATAAAAGGGATCTCGTGGCGTCATGTAGTGTATGGCCTTCAATAGAACATTCGTCTGATAGTCGTGGAATATTAGAAATGTGCGTGCGTCGAGGAAATTCCTTCTCTCTTCTCCTTCTTTCTCACTTCATTCTATGTTTCGCCAAGGAAGAATCTCGAAGTACTTGCTTTGAATGCCGCCCTTCAAAATTATAGGTTCCCCATGGCGACAGGCCTCCCTCTCTTTCCCCTCCTACAAACTGGCAGGACAGGTACACTACGAATCGGTATCTGGCTTCCTCAACACCAATTCCTACCTTTTGAACCCAATCCGCGGTTCGCACCAATGCACGCACCTCAGAAAAACAATACATCCACAATGCCGATACCGCCCACTACAGAACTTCCGCGACCGGGACAACTCGTCCACTTACCTCGTTCCAACGACTCTCGCGAGCCCGGTACTCCCGAGGAGGCCACAACAACACAGGCTCGAACCGAGACGCACGGAGAAGGCTCGAATGACCAAAGCAGCGATTCCCCTCCATGTAGCGACAACTACAATGTCTCTGAGAGGGACTCGGTAATCAACAGCAGCCATCTCCATACTGGAGTGAAGGTAGAAGCACGTCCCTGGGGCCAAGCTATGAACGGCGTTACGATAGTCAATAATGGAGGAGGAGCTCTACCGGTGGCTATTTGTTTTATTCTCGGATACGTAGCTGTAGAGATATTGAGGATGCGAAGAAACTGATGGGACCCAAGGCTATAGGACTCGGGCTGTGGGCCTCGTTGACCAGGCATAGAGAATCATACGATCACGAGTATGTAGATGCGAGTTGCGTTAGGAACATGATTTTATTCTCTGCTAAACTACCTAGGTAGATACTAAGAGAGTATAATCGTAATGTGACTGTACTGAAACTTATCTAGGGTAGATGATGATGACAATACGCTCCAGACTCTATGAGCGGCGTTCGCCTGGTATGATCCAAAAGGACCACGCCTAAGGATGTGTAAACGAGCATCATATACGCCTGCCAAGGCGTCTGGACTAACCAGTGTCAAGGGGTCTTATAACAGCGTGGGCATATTAATGCTGAGGCAAGGGAAACGACTAGTCTCGTAAGCCTCCCTAAGGGTATACGGCATGTAGAGCTATATCTCTATCTCTCTGGCCTCTCTATATCTCAGATATAGATAGATATACAGAAAACTTGATATATACTGCCGTTCAAACTCGATGAAATACAAGATAATACTCTAACTATTCTTGTTGGCTTTGCTAGGTGAGTCCGAGTCCGGCGTATAAGGGAAATTAAGGGGTGCCTATTAGAAGCACATATCATCCAATATAAGTCGCTCAGTCTCAGGCGCTGTAGCCTAAAGTCAGCCCGAGCCATAGAAACTCAATGATTGAATTACGAGGCCAAGAAACAAACAAAGCTTTAGAAGCTAGTTCTTCTTCTAGAAGAGCCTAAGCAAGCGGCGACGCAGTCCGTAGCCCTCAATGGAAGATTCATCCGATCTCAACTGAGGGGGGAATTTGACTTGGAAAAAGCCACGCGCACATTTTCTCGTTCCCCCGAGTTCGATACATCCGTTGCTGTGGAAATATCTCGAAGGAAATGTTCGCGACGAATACAAAACCAATTGTTCATTTGCCCGCGTCGGTCGCAGACATCTTCGTTATGGCCTTCGTGAAAAAGTCAACTGAGAATATTGCAATTAACGCGGCAATTCAATTTACCAGTTCTGTGCTGGAATTTGCCAGACGCACGCTGAAGAAAATGTATCCTTCGACCCACGAGAACACGAGCGATATGTCTACATCACCGACTGCAGATGTCTCGCCTGGGTACGAGCTTGCTCGACTACCACCTCTGAGCAACCACAGCTCGACCGGCAGCGGCAGCGAGGCGCCAAGAGCACCGGCCCAAGCCCGTGTCCACGCCCAAACCCACGCGAGCGAAGCTCCTCGAACCACATGGAACCATCCGCAACAGACCACGGAGCGAGAGCGCGGAGCTCATTTCGAATACAACCGGGGTTTCCGCTATGCATACCACGACACACGCATCATGGGAGGTGGCAACACCGGTAGCATGGTGATATACACCGGAGGAAGTATGCTCCCCTGGGTGATCGCGGGCCTTGGGACAGGGGCGATTATGGTGCTACTACTCATTATCTGGGGGTTGATGCAAACCCGCAAATGATGTCGATCGAGGACCAGAGACAAAGAAAACCGACAAAAAAGCATTCGAGCGACGAGAAACTCTGAGAGGAAATCAAACATACGGCTAAAAGTTCACTGCGGGGGAAACGGAAAGAGGAAAAGCTATAATGCGTTCTGTATTGAGAGCCATCACGGATCGTGGAGTGCCATAGCACATGGAAAGCCGGAAATCATTGAGTGCCATAGCGCACGGAGAGCTAGAAGATCGGAAATCATAACGCGTTTTGTATTGAGTCATCACGAATATCAAATGCCGCCGTATACGGCAGGCAGAAATCGTTCTCTCGTACCTCAATATGATTGCTGGCCGTAGCCGCACACCAACACCAAGCGTGCTGATGATCGTGAGTGTTAATGTACAGGGGAGCAAGTTGCACGCATCTGGGTGCGTGTCAACGGGGAATCGTGATGAATTACTGGCCTCCTACGGCCCCTTCCTCCTATGCGAGCCGCGAACCGACGCGGACCCTTCTTCCGAAATATAAAACACCCTACCCCATGGGTATCTTGGTAGGACCTTGCTTCGTCGAGATCGTTCAAATGCGATGTGGCCCAAATGCAAACGTCAATTTTAGGCCTTGTAAACGATCGAAACTGTAAACTGAAAATGGAAAACTGAAATGCAAGAAATGAAACGCATGTTGCCGAGCCCATGATCGCGTTGGTATTGAGGGATTCAAACGCCTTGAAAATATCGGTATTGGGCCTTAGAAGTTTTTAGGGAGGCGGGACTTTAGAAAAAGGACGGCTTCATGAGGACTCGGTACTCCACGTAGTCCTCCCCATCGATGTTAATGATGGTGCCCTGGCTGACCAATCTGTCCTTGAATGGTCCGTTCTGCTTCCTCTCGTACTTGACGCCCTTGTGCGTCATTACATTGCCGGTCCCATTCTCAGGTGCTCTGCGGATGCTCTCTTGCTGAGCGAGCCAGACCTGATTCATCCTGACGACGTTCTCATCGAAGTCCCGTCGATTGTCCTGCGGATTAGTACCGTTTCCGGGACTTGCTGCGGTGCTGCGGTTGGCCTGATAGCGACCAGAGCGCAACTGGACCGCTTCCATCTTTGCGACTTCGCGATTGGCGAATCCCTGGACGCGCTCGATGGGGTCATTGCTCGGAGGTCGACTAGCCTGTCGAATCTCGGCCTCTGGGAGAGAATATCGAGGCGGCTGGGACTGCTCGCGTCGAGGCTCGCTTAGAGATGGCGCATCACGTCGAGGGAGCCTTAACTCGTGCGTATCACGAACATCTTCGCGTCCAATACTGGAAGCTGGGCCGGAGCCAGCATTCCCCTGGACAGGAGTTCTATTAGGGACCGCTGTTGATGCGATCATCGCAGCACGAGCCTGGGCTTCGTAAACCGCTTTGGTCTCGTTGGCTACTTGCTCATCTGATGTCTCGCCAGCATCAATCTGGCTCTGGCGAATGCGGACGTATTCCTTGATCTCCGGTCTAGTGAGATCCTTAAGGTGGTTGACAAAGGTAACCTCATCATAAGGAATCCACAGCGCTCCTGCTCCCGAGGGGAAGTTGCCGTTGATATAACGACCGTCCATGGTCTCGCGGACGAGCTTGACGCGGAACATATCATTGGCGCCTAGTATACCATACACCGCGTGCTTGTCCTCGTTCATAGACGGGCTAGACTTGGTCCAGCAGCCGACAAGGATTCGCGTTGGCTTTCTAGGCGGCGGCAGAAGTTCGTGGGGTTGCTGAGGCACGATAGGACGTCCAGGATGTTCGACCGGTTCAGCATCAGCTTGCTCTGCGCGTTCAGCTTTCTTGGCTTGTTTAGCCTGCTCGCGCTCGTCACGTTCATGTTGGGCACGATTGACATGATCGGTAAGTGTACTGGCGGGCGTGCCGTAGCCGCTGCCAACTCGACGGCGCTTGCTTTCGTGACGGGCACCTTGCGCGTGGACGGGAATCTCCCTGCCCCATGCTATGATTGGCAGTTGTGGAGTCTCGGGCGGAGGGTTAATCTCGAGGCGACGTTGTGCTTCTCGAATCGCAGCGTGGTCCGCTTCTTCGGAACGGACCTCGATCGTCTCGAGTCGGACCTTGACGTACTCCTTGATCACATTATGATCGTGGCCGACGAGATGGTCCAGGAACACAATTCGCTCGAACGTGACCCAGCTACCGCCTGGGCCAGGGGGGACGGGAAACAGTCGAGAATTGACGAGCTCGCCGTTAATGGTGACGCCTGCGATGCGAGTGCGTAGACGGTCACGTACGTCCATGAACCCGACGACACTGTGCTTTCCTTCATCCTGCGGGACAGGTGAATCACGCCAGTAACCGACGGGTACGTGCTTGGTAGGCTCTTCGAGTTTCTGTTGAGCCTTTGTCTTGACTACGGTGGCACCGACATTCCCGCCATCCCTCATCGGACCGTCCATCTTGTCCTCGCTCAGGTCGTTGTAAAGAGAGGCGCGTTTGCGCTTGGGATAGTGGGCAACTGGTTCGTTGTCTGCAGCGTCAACCATATCGATGTCCTCTTTCTCGGACGCAACTCGACGATTGGAATTATTGTCGCCGTTAGCTCGAGTGCCGACGACTATCTCATCTCCAAGCATGTCCGGGTTTACACTAGAAACCGAACTGCTATCAGGAGGCGAGCTCAATTCAGCGTCGTTAGCTGCTTCCTCTGCTACTTCGTTGGCAGGAGCGTTAGATCCTGCGAGTTTCTGTTGCCTAGGTTCAACAGGACCAGCACTTCTGAGATGCATGTTAGTGGTTGTCTGCGTCAGAAGTGCGCTGCAAACAAGTAGGGGACGAGTGGGGGACGAGGAGACAAGTAGGAGATGACGAACGATATGTAGGTAATAAGAGAGTCATGTAAGTAGACAAGAGAACTACCACTGCCAGTAATAATGAAAGTAGAAGTGGAGGTGTAAGTAGAGAACTACCACTGCTAGTAATTGAAAGGTGGATGTAGATGTAAAGGTAGAGTGTAGATGTAAAGGTAGAGGTGCAAGTCAAAGAGGGAGTTGTCAAGTAGAGATGGAGTGAATTGGGAACCGGCGGTGCGGTGTATGTGCACGGCGTTACCGGGGGAATAGTGGGGGATGTCGCGGCTCGTCAGGCAGGAAGTTACGGGGTTGCAAGAGCGTTAGAGCATAAGGAGGAAGGTACAGCTTTAGCAAGGGCAGTTACATGCAGGTGTTGAGGGCAACGACGGAAGCTACATCGAGAGGCTCCTTCCATAGCCCTCATAGACTGAACCGGATAGGGAACTTGCCGTTTTTGGTCATGAAAGAGTGAAAAACTTCTCTGCCCAAGCCGTGAAGGGGGACGTCCGTGTAAGAGATTGCTGGGATAGCTGAACAAGGGAGAACGTGCGGAATAGTGATGGTTCACGATTCAGTCTCGATGATGGGCTTCCACCTCAAAGTAGAGGCAAAGGGAGATTGGGTGATAGGAGGTGATACGAGATTAGTGAATTGAGGACTTACTTCTCGTCAACGGCTGCCTCTGCTGCCTCTGCTACCTCCTTGCTGGTGTCGATAGGATCCAGCTTTCGCTGGCCATTGACTTCGTTGGTGTCCATTATGGACAATTCACCACAGTTGTCGGACTAGAATGATTCCTTGCAAAACTAGGCAGACGGGTTATGTGATGATGGATGGAGTCGAAAAAGAGCAACAACGATAGTTTGTTACAGATTGAGGAGAGGATTAATGCGTGTCTGTAATGTCGTTAGCAACGGATATAGTGTAGTAGTACTTGAGACGCGGAAGAGACAAAAGCGGGACTTACCGTACTTGAAATATCTATAAGCAAGCTTAACTTGAAGAACGTGGAAGTCGACGAATAAAAGCTGAAGTAAGAGAATCCTGTGCTCAGGGGAAGACGTGAAAGGCGAAGACCTCAATTTGCGGCAAGTAATAGAGAGGTGACAGTAGCAATGGCAGTTGAATGACACTGACTACGTAGGGTGGTGCGGTAGTGTGGAGAAATTTGGGTTGAAGTCAAAGAATGGAGGTAGAAGAGACTAGCTTTGGTAGAGTTAGCAGATAATAGATAACCAGCTTGGTGCGTTGCCGGGCTAGGTCAAAGTGCGAATAACACCCGGACGACGGAATTGAAAACTAGGAAGGCGCCATGAGACTTCAGAATTGCCACTTCGGGGCAGCGACGAATGCTGAAAACCCCCTCCCCCCATAATTGATTGATGACAGTTTGTCTAGTTGCCGGGACAGTAAGAGCCACTTGGCATGCGAGCTTTTACGACGGAAAAGGGCATATACGGCGGAGGAAAGGGCTAGTAATTTTGCAAGACTTACCGAAACAAGTTTTAAAATACAGCGAGTTGCTGAATTGAGAGCTCTGGTACGTGAGTATAAGTGTTGGAGTACAAGTATTATTTAGGTGTTGTGTCCGAAAAAGAAAAGAAGAAAAAGGTTGAGTGGATCGAGCAGTTTACCAAGCACACGGGAGAAGGAAGAAAAAAAAAGTTGCAGATGGAAAAAGGGTAAAAGGTGGGAAGGGGTATCGTGTGAGAACTATCCGGCAAAAGTAAGCGTTGTCAATCAAAGTTGTCTGACCCAAGACCCAAGGGAAACCCGAGCAGGGGGCTTAATATTGTGCAATACAGGCTCTCTTTACCAGACTAGGGGCAGAACAAGTCAGAGTTTTGGTTAAGCTGATTGGTAGGACGATAATACACTATGAACCTTAGCTAATAAGTAGTGCGTTATCGATAGATCTCCAAAGTTCATGCATGTCGTGCTCGTACTTGTACAGAGCCGTGGTCACATACGAGAGGTAGTATGTATGTAGCTAAAGGGAATAATTGTAATCGAGGCTACCACCTGCAACACCGTAAAAGGAATGGAATATACGAGCTTACCTATTATTACTATGTACATACCACCGTAACCCATTACTTAGGCTAGACCTACATGATTCCTAATTATACACGCAGATGCACCGCCTATCCAGACTGTAACCTAGCCTCTCTCTCCCCTCCTCTCAGCCCATCCTCTCTACCTATCCATCGTCAGGTCTACTGCGCTCTATACTTAGGATGCGATGCGCTCGACTTGGATAAATATATTGAGTTGCATGTGGCTGGCTGGTTTCGAGTCGCTCTGCATTGTGTAACATGCACCCTACGAACAGCATCTCAATCCTACCAATCCGTTGCATCGAGCGCGAGTGGAGGGGGGAATGAAAAAGAAGTAGAAAGAAATTATCAGTGTCTGTCTTAAGTATACCAATTCAAGTGTCGTGCGCCATATGGCATGGGATCGAGCGAGTATCAAAAACGCTAAGCCTATGCGACAACTAATACTTCATATCTTCATCATAGATAGACATAAAAGCTTTCTAAGTCTGCATTTCCCTCTCTAGACTGGAGTTGAGAAGTAATAAGTCAAGCAAAACCGATTGTATTCCTCGAATGTGACCTTATGTAGACGGATTGAATACCTTGTCTTGCCTTGCGTATGAGAGGTTGGTTAGGATGGTAGCAGATAGGTAGTTGGCATTTTCGAGTTGCGGCGGGGCTCTCGATATCCACGTTGCCGATGATCTTAGCTAACATCAAGCTGAAGACGTGAATTACCGAGCCGTTACTTTCGATAAATTTCCCTTGATGGAGATCTGTGGAGCTACGAGACGAGACTGTTGTTATGTGCTGTGCTGTTATATACTAGACCAAGAACAGGTTGGTATGCGATGCTGCGCTTATCTTTCAACACAACACACACCGAAGTTGTATGAATTGAAACATGGGTCAGCACCAACCAGCCCCTCGTAATAGTAGACATTTCTGGTAATTATAGCGTTGATGTCCATTTAGCCCCAGACCAGACTATTAGCAATGCTTAATATAGAGAGAGCGGTATGCAATCGGCCCCCATGTTCTGTCGGAGTGACTATCAACTTTTAAATACCAAATACCGGTCTTCGATTTGACTCTTGGTCTTCTACCTGATCAGTAATAAATTTCTGATCATCAATTCCCAAGTCTCAAGTTAAGTAGTGGGGGTGTCGCAGAAAGGTTGGGCGTCGGCGAATAATACTGGTACTGGTAATGAGCATGGAGGCTAGGAAGGACTGGAGGATGCAACGTGGACACAGTTGACGCTGCATGTCTAAACTAGACTCTATCTCTCAGTAATCGTCGTGCCTAATAGGGTATGATGGTACAACTAATCTTACGCCATCATGTCATCACTCTAATTCTCTGCTGATAAAACATTACGTGCTTGTGCGACGGGGTCCGGCGGTTGATTTGACACGAATGAATGATTCAATCGAGAAATGTTGTTCGGCCTGACCGACGGCGAACAACAAGCTGCCGCCAGCAGATAATAAAAACTCAATAACCCCTCCCAAACTGCCTAAAAAGCGCTATCAACATGATCCTCATAATACCATTCGCAAGCATCGACTCCTTCCAGTTTCACACCAACAACTCGTGGCTAAGAACGATAAATCAACAGCATATCTCATGTTTTTAGTTTCTAGTCGCAATTGTGGTTGAGCTGTAAACGTAAACTCGTCTCTTACGAATAAGACAAAGTTGGTCGGCCCATTGGGAACGAGTGATTTCGAGTTAGATACTTTGCCAAGGGCCAAGGCAACTTTAGGGTAGAAAAAGGAGCAGGGGCTAGACTCTTTTTTTATTGTCTTACGGACATCCCTGCGAGGCCGGGTGAACCGACCAGCCCCGGTACGTAGCCTTCAGTTGCGCGATCTGAATCATGTGATGTTGCTCCTATAAATCTTAATGAATTTTCCTGATACTTACACGTAGGTACCTCCTATGTCCCTCATCCCGTCCTATTACCGACAACGAGTATGATGATGATGACGACGACGACAGACCACATAGAAATACTGAATCAACTGTACTACCGAGAGAACGAGAGAGAGAGAAACTAGCAATCACTAACCTCGATCACATGGATACAATCGTAGTACAAGGACTCGTGCGACGTTCGTTTCCTCGTGTCGCAACAGGCGAGACAGGCTAAGTACATACCGACGCCGATGTACCACAACCCACAAACCTGCAACATTCTAGCCATGCCTTCTCTCTTTAGTAGCTTCGTGTCGCGTGTTAGTTATTGGTATACGACTGTAGTGCGTCACCTCCGTGTTACGACGTCGTAGAGAAAAATTGTTGCGGAACTGGCATCCTTTTGCTCTCTTTGATGCTCCACTTCGTGACCCCCACGTTCATATACGTAGGTTATTTAGCGAGCCCTGGATACGCCTCGATGATTTATAGAGCTGAAAGACGCGTTTCTGAAGTGACCTCGGTATATTTACGAAGCGCGATATCCAATAATCCCGGTACTCGGGATTCTTGACGTATAGTTCTTAAGAGGGGTATAGGAATTGGCATGTTATTTATCATCTTAGCGAGAGATAGAGGATCTCTACGCGTGTAACTGGGTAATTAAAAACTAGAACGCGTCCTCCATAGAACCATCGTATCAATCTTCACATCCAACAGTAGTTAGGCAGGTAAATTATCTAGATTAGTGAACGTGATTTGCGTGTTTCTAGACTCTATGTCTAACCCTCAATTATGAGCTTTTGAAGGTTTTGGCTCGCATCGTGACAGGATTCGGAGCTCGTCATCCCCGGTAAGTCCTAAGGAAATACATAATACCTTACACGCTAAGACTTCAATACTCGTCAAATCGGGCTGAATCACGAGCATCCCCAAAGCAATCGAGACGCCCTCTAACAGAAACTCACTCATCCGCCCCTTCCTCTCCCCCTCCCACCACCGCGCCCGCCCCTTCCCCCCCTCCCGAACTTCCCTCCCCTCTTCCCCTTCGCACCCCTCCCACCGCCACCAATCCTCTCATACAGCCTCTCCTCGGCAAACGCCATCTCGCCGAACCGGAGGTAGCTAATAAGGCCGCCGTCCACAACCGCGACAATCGCGTTGCGCCACGCGTGCTTCAGGCGCTGGTACATCAGGCCCGCGCCCTCTCTCTTCTTCGGCGGCGCCGGCGGGTCCCACGGCGTGCGGCGCTCGAGAAGCGCCGTCAGCTGCTCGAGGGTCGGGACCGACGAGGCGCGCCCGTCGGCGACTGCGATGCGGAAGTCCGGCGCCGGGGGTTTCGTCTTGGAGAATGCAGTGCTGCTCTTCCAGACGTGGAAGTGGATGTTGAACGGTTCTTCCGGCGACGGGGTAGAGATGTGTGGGTTTGGGGTCGGCTGGTGTCGCGGGATGAGTGCGAGTTGTGCGAAGATCGGGTTGTAGGACCGGTAGAGGCCTGACTTGACGAGGGGTCCGTAGGGTGGGTGATCTTGCGACGTCTGTATGGGAAGGAGGGTGAAAAGCCATTCCCATAAGGCCCGAGACGGAGGTTTGTCGGGTACTGGTGGTGGCAGCTGTATTGACGTTGCTCTCATGACCTTGTAGCCCGTTCTTCGGAGATTGGTGTAGACTTGGTACTTTTCGAGGCTGATCTTGCCCCTCTCCCCATCCTGACCGATAAGCAGCGCATACGCCGCCTGGAAACTAAGCGGTATCCCAAGTTCGGAATCCTCAAACTCCCTACCGGTATCTTCGCTGGTATACGCCTCACCGCCTTTCTTCACCGGGAAGATCTCCTCAATGCCCCGTGCCGGCCACCATAGATCCAGCGATCCTCGCTCAACCAGGTACAAAGCCTCCTCGGGCAACAACCACGTCTTCAACCATCCGGGAGTCTGCCTATACGCCTCGAGACCCGTAACAACGCGTCCCGTGCTCTGACCCAAGGGACCCCTAAGCTCATCCTCGACAGCCACGACGCGCTCCCTCGCGAACAAGCCGGCTCCTTTCTCGCCCTCCCTCTCCTCCTCGGCAGGCACGTCGGCCCACTTGTCCGGGAAGTACCAGGCCCTGGTGTGGTCCTTGGGCTTGTGGGAGCGCGTGTAGCTCAATACCTCGTGCATGGCGGTGCGGCTAGCCTCGAGCGCACCTTCCTGAGCGCGCGTGCCATGGGACTCGAAGTCCTTCTCGCCGCGGCGCAGCGCCCTGCCCGACGCCTGCTTCTTGTCGAAGAGGGAGGCGAAGAGCCGGAAGTCCTGGGTCTCATCCGCGAGGGCATCCTCGAAGGACGGCGCATCGTCTCCGTCGCCATCTTGCTCTCCGCCAGTAGACGCAAGGCCAGATGGAGGCACGGGGTCTTCATCGTCGAAAGTCATTGTGAGAAGAGGTATGAGATGAGTGTAGTTCAAACCAATGAATCAAGTCTGTCGAAAAATACAACTAGTGATTCAATCACATATTGAGCTGGAATACCTGAATATATTTCACCTAGTGGCCGTTCACTGGTTCCAGAAGTGATCAAAGAACCTGGTTCGATACATGTATGTCAGAATTCCCACGCCTCGCAAGCACCAAATGTGGACCCACTCACATGCATTTGAATTTGCATACCCTTTTAGTTAGTCACATAAGCGGGAAATGCACGGGCGTCCAATCAGCGTGGTACACGACCCTTCTTCCTCTGAGAAGACTTTGCACCAACGATATAAAGCCCACAAAGGCACAAACGTTCACACCAAAAAGGGAGTTTGGCCGAGTGGTTAAGGCGTTGTGTTTAGGTCTTCTCACGAACATCTGAAGCCCGCAATGGGAAACCGCGCAGGTTCGAATCCTGCAGCTCTCAATATATTTTTCGCTTTTTGCCAGTCAACATATCGCAATGTTGCTAGACTTTCTATTTCGGCTACTATCAACTAATAAAATGGTAATGTTAATTGCTGCAATCGAGAACCTTTTTGCGTTAGTAGGAAGCCGGCCTGTGAAAGGGGAGTTTAGAAGCGACGTGTCAAAGGAATTCACATATCAACATGTAATGATTCATCAGGAACTTCACATCCTGCACGAGTTCATTTTCCAATACGTTGAGATGTCATCAATATTATTATATCAAGTGTATATGTAGACTAATTGTATCAACGATTAAATAAGGTATCTTGCAATTGACTTAACGCCTGCTACCCATTGAGTTATGTTACTCAAGTATCTAGGTAGCTTCAATGAGTATAGACATTGCCTGTCCTGTGCAATCAAGAGCTAATAACGTACGCCAAATATTTGCGACACTGGAACGCCTTTCGTAGGTATCTTCTTTCCAGTCATATCTGTGTGCCTGCCAGTGCGGGAATCATGATAGGCGCATCATATGTACACGCAAATGTGTTTCCAGCACAATAGCCCAACACCGTAAATCGTAGGAGCCCCAGACAGGTGGCTCACCGACAGCACCAGGTACGCCAGCCGGCGCACACTTTCCCTTGGCTTGGCCTGATGTGATGTATCCAGTGGCAGTCCTGTGCATGTCTGTGTCTTCGTGCTTTTAGGTCGAGACGGGAAGAAAACAAGGTCGGGACCGCCCATATGTAGGCAACAGTATTCTTTCTCCCTAAACGCCTAGGATCTGATGCGCTGGTATCCTATTCTCCGATCTCGTACCGCCCTTGGGGAATGGTCATAACCGTAACGCCGCAAGTCAGTCACGACGGTACCCAAATCCGTCAAACGCAAAGCTATTTCTAGCAAACCATGGGTCCTTAAACTCCAATTCTTTCATCCTATTCCTCGAATTTCTCCAATTACGATTATTGGAATACTATATTCAAACACCACCTAACTGTGTACATAGCCACTGAGGGGGTCGAAGCTGTGTTGTGTCATTAGCTCAACTGGAGCTACAAAAATCCACCTAGGATGTATCTGCCTCTCCTTCCGAGAAGTAGTGTCGCGTGATATAGGCAGACAGTATCGTCGTATTCTGCACCAGTTCAGCGTTGTCATCCTCGTAAAGCAGTGCTTCGACTTCATTCATATTTGCTCGTGCTGATTCGGGTCAGTGTACTAGCGAATATCTCAATCGAATGCGTGGAAGATCATAAAGTGAGTCTCTTCGAATGACCAAGCGAGCGAAGTAGAACTTAATGCACTAGAGTCCGTAGCGCACGTATTCGTTGGTTCAACTCGGTGGCGTGCGTACGCAATGTCATGCGAAAATGAAGGCGAGTGCTCGTCCTGTCCTCGTTGAAGAAACGAGAAAACGCACTCATTCTATCAGGGGCTTCTTCTGTCCTCCTACTAGGCAGAATCCTAATGTTGCCAGAGCATGATCATCGTCAGCCAAGACAATGGTTCTCGCCGGGAGCATTGGATTGTTTGGGTCGACGGAGGTAGCGTCTTTTGCCGCTTGCTCGATAGCATCCATTTCTTCTCTACAGGCTTGATGGTCCAACGGACATATGACGATAGGTTGCCGAAGGGTGATATCACGGGCCGACGTCAATTGTACCTGTTGGTTTTCCAAGGGTTAGCAACGACTCCCAAATAATCACCTTCATCATCCCCATCATATCGCATGCATACCTTGACTGTCAGGAAGAATTCAATCTTATATAGTGTGGATGTCGTCGTGAACGACGTGACTTCATAATTCGGGAAGGCCGGTTGTCCCCGTTTAATAACACCATTCGCATCTCTTAAATCCTTGCCAGGAAAGATGATCCCCATGTTAGTCACATAGCCCTGCTCAGGTAGTTTGGATCCTACGGGCTGGGTGTGTTTTTGCAGCCTGTTAATCTTCTTGGTTGGCTCGTCTCCTTCTGGGTTGTATGTGATCTCTTCTTCAATGGCAAGTGTGATCGACTTTATGGTAACTTTTCTCGCCTTAGACATCCAGTCCAGATTTGGCGCAACCTTGATATATACTGTAATCGGGTCCATAGGACCGTAGCTCCACCTCGGAAGCGATATGCCGAGCGTTACTATATTGTCGGTGGTCGCGACCTTATGCTCAGGCCGATTGTACATTCCAAAGGTCGATAAAGTATCGTACCGCTGCAAGGGAATGGGGAATGCGTATTTATTCTGCCAACTCTGGCCCTGCTGCACAGTTACCACCAGCTCATAATACGTCTCCGCGGTCCTACTAGGAAGTTGCAGCGACGCCGGCGGTATCCTTCTGTTCATCTCTTCGCCTCCTCGTCCATACGGGATGAATAGAACAAACGGTAGGTCCATCGCCACGACGTTCTCGGCCTCCCTGCCCGTCGCACACCGGTATAACAAGAGTTCCTTGCCAACAACGTCGGTAGTGTCGCGTCGCGGTGTGCCGAGATGGCGCTTGGCTACATTTTCGGCGGCTGGGTGGATTGTCTCCCTTCTCTGAAGGCATATTCGCACAAGGGAGACGGCGACGGGTGCGGAAAAGCCTGTTGACGGTCTAATTTCGACTTTTCCCTCGATGCGTGGCTGCGTACATTTATCAGTCAGGTTAGGCTCCAGGTAGGAATATCGCGTGTCTCGGAGGTTTGATGCTCGACACCACCCACCCCACATTGAGGAGGCGTGAACCAACGGGCAAACAAGCACAAGAGGGAATGAAGCGTGGACTTACCAAGGTCGCCGAAATACCAGGATATCCAACCAGGAAGCTACTATTTGGTGGGCCGGAAACCCGGACAGAAGCCTGGACTCGATCCGTCATCTTCCTTGCGCGAGAAGCCCAGCTGGTGGTGGGAGAAAATGTAAGAGATCAACGTCGACCGGGCGCATCTATTCCTCATCGACGGCTGAGAGCCGACGCCTTCTTGCGGAATGCGATCTGTAGGCAGTCTAGGGTGCGATGTGCAGGGCATTACATGTCAGACTCTGGTTGTTGCGATGATCCGGCCCGGAGTTGGGTCCAGGTGCAATCTGTAACCGAAACTACTATGGTCCGAGATAACGGCGCCCGGTGTTGATTGTAGAGGAAATTGAGGATCGAGGGTCGCAAAAGGCGGGACGCGGACGCAGCGGTTGGTGGAGTTCAGTTGGAGATTCCTCGAAGGGACGGGCTGCTGATTGAGACGGTGGCTGAGGTAAGGTTGCGAAGTCGACTGGCGGTAGGTTGTTGATCGTTGACCACAGCCCGCCCGCTTTGACGAATCGAGGGTCAATCGGCGGTGGGAGGCGTAACAATCGCACGTGGCGTACTATATCTCAAGAGACGGCTAGGTCGACTTCGAACATGAAGTTGGTAGGTTTTGCAACTTGGTTGCCCGGTTTCCTAGGACCTACTAGTAGCTACTTGGATGTGCCTGACCTACGCGTAGATAACGGGCAGCGGAAAAGTGCAACGTGGAGGGGGTTTCTTAAGGTTCTGGGCGGCATCCGATTGTCAATCTGGGCTGTTTATTCTGTACGGCAATTTGAATTGGTTGGACTTTTGAAAGACAACGGCCGACTGCTTAACCCCACAAGGTCTATGCGGACAGGCCAGGGGTCCCAAAGAGGTTTTCTTGCTATGCGATTTGAGTAACTGAGGAGGAGAATGTAGGTGTTCTAAAGCTAAGTAGAAGTTAGAGGTTGAGAAGTTCTGACAGGTCCATGGATACCACCTGCCACCTACACCTACCTGAAGGTTTAAAGCTGAATGGGGAAATTGGCAGCGGCAGCGGCAGGAGCACGAGGATTTAGGTAAACTTCGACCATCTGAACTGAAGCCAATAAACGGCCTTTCCGATTCGGGCGCCTAGGATATGGGTATTGTGGAGGTAGTACCGTACCAGTGTACCGTACGCACTACGCAAAACACCTGTACATTTGACGATAAGGGACTGTTACCTACCAGCCCTAGGTATCTAAGTACCTTTTAGGGTATTACAATCAATGTTACCTACCCACTACATAATACATCTAGGACTTTTGCCTTACAGCATCTTGGGCTTCTACACTTGATAAATGAAATATGAATCTATTGGTTACATGTACGAACCCATTTCTAACCTCTGGACATACAAGTCCCATCTCGCGTCGGCTTAACATCACCCAAACTTTCAACAGAAATACACTTCACTGTGGATTTCGAGCATCCCGCTATCAATGACGACAGTACATGTACGTGTTCATATATGCTCTAGCTCAACGTCACGGTACCATAGCTACCCGCTAATCGCGATCTGTCATTACAACGGCGTAGACAGCGGTCCCGACCATCTCGCTTGCTCACTTCTGTGTGTAAGTACAGTGATCAATGTCCAAATTCTTGCTCGCAAGTTGTTAACATACTCGACGCATGGTCATAACTCAGTGACATGTAACAAAAAGGGGTACATGCATGGACACACGTGTGAGTGTACCGTTAGCTGGGGGGTGGGATAGACTTCCCTGGGGTATACAAGCTTTTCAAGGGCAAGATGGGTACTTTGAGGAAGTCCTACAGAAGGGTTTGGTTTGGGGGCCGAGCAGGAGTCTGAACCTGGCAGCCCGGATGAGGCTGACGATCCTGAAGAATACCCCTGCCGGCTCATGTCCCGTCGCTGTCAGGCTCCCATTCTTCACCAGTTTTCAGATAGGATTCAGAGTAAACTCGCCTAATGGAACAGTAGAGAAGTCATTTCTCTCTCTAATCCAATTTCAATTAGAAATCAACAAGTGCACTGCGAACGGCGATGGCGATAGTGAAGCAGAACTCTTCAACGTCAGCTGCGCTTAGCGCTTACAACGAGTGGGCGAGATGCACTCAATGCCACCACATGCTATCACAAGCTGCATGAGATGGCGCCTTTGCCGCTCAGCAATGTAACCCTTCCAGTTGCACCATTAATTTCCACGCGGGGGACCCAGTTGAAGAATTGTTCCTAAGTGACAAAGGAATGATTCGCAGGAGTAGATCCCACGTGTCTTGCTCTCAGAAAGCTTTTCTAGACGTTGTGGACGAGAAGGGTAAGGGGGGCAGAGGCAATAAAGGGGGGACCTGCATATAAGTACCTCTACTACTACCTAGCAGCCCTAGCCAGCCCTGCCCAATCAATTTAGGGCGTAACTGGCCCCGCATCGGCCCCTGAGGCTGGATTTGGTCGCTTTTTAGTCCTCTCCACTCCAGCTCTTTGGTTTGACCCCACAGCTTTTTATCGTTAAATCGCAACTTTCTTTTAAACAGCCAACGTCAAGTCATAAATCGCCCAGTTCCGTGCGATCTCGTTTCATAGGTTAGGGCTGTTACTAGAGTTCCGAAGCCGCAATCGCTTGAACTTGAGTTCCTAGACATGTCGTCTTGAAGGCCCCTCACCGCCATGTCCGTCACTCTACATACAACACAGGGCGATCTTAAGATCGAGGTCTTCTGTGAAAGTGTACCCAAGACTGCAGAAGTGCGCCTATCTAAACCCAAACCCATACAAGAATCAGACAACTAATCAATGCATAGAACTTCCTAGCTCTTTGCGCATCGAGTTACTATGATCATTCGCCTTTTCACCGCCTAATTCCAGGGTTCATGGTCCAGACAGGCGGCCCTGCAAATCCCACGCCAGATAATCCAAAAGGTGGCCGCTCGATATGGGGCGGGTCGTTTGAAGACGAGATACGACCAGCCCTCAAGCACAATGCTCGTGGCATCGTTTCGATGGCCAACAAAGGTCCCGGGACCAATGGCTCGCAGTTCTTCGTTCTCTTTGACAAGGCACCGCATCTGGATGGCCTCAATACCATCTTTGGCAAGCTCATCGGCGATGATAGTCTCGTAACTCTGGCCAAGTTAGAAGCGCTCGAAGTAGACAAGAAAAATCGGCCAAAAGAAAAGGTTCTGATCGAGAAGGTCACTATCCATGCTAACCCACTAGCAGGGTGAATGCAGAGGTTTCTACTTCCTCTGACATCTGAGGATGACTTGCGGCCAGGCAAGCCACTCCCAATAGGCAGCATCTGAAACTTGTTAGCTTAGATACCGGCAGCTATCGATGACTTTCAGTTATTCGTCTTATTACAATGACTATTTACCTCCAGCTTCGATGTGTGGTTTAGCATACGTCGATGTGTGATATAGTATATCACAACACAAGCTCCTATTCCACTTCGAAGATGGATTAGTCACATAGGACAATAGTCATATCTACAATGTTGAGCCCTCACACACTGTTCATCATCCAGTACCTTGTGTGTTGCTCCTTTATCGGGTGGCTAGGCGCTTTGCTTGATGCGAGGTAATCAAGCATCTAAGTTCACACGCTAGACAATCAATAGAAAACGATGGCGTAGAACATGTGGCTATGTATAAATAAATAAACCCTAATAGATATGAGTCAACCTCTTCGATAATAGGGTATCCCACCGTGAAAGTTGTTTATGTTGGGAGGAAGAGTCTCGTTTACACACGTGATTATCTTCACTTGCCGTGCGAAAACAACCTAAGTCACTATACGCACATTCAAGTATTCGACTTCTCATAGAACGGCAGGTGCAAATCGACGTTGAAGTCCGTGCGTAATTGTAACTACTTAGGTACCTAGGTACTGTATCTTGTGAGAGATCACGCCGTTACCTCTCCAACGGACTTGCCTGTCTACATCTACCTACCTAGCGTACCTACATATATACACCTACCTCTTCCCCTGCAGCTTCAGTTTTACTACGACTTCCCCAGGCAGCCGATTATTTCGACGAGATTAACACTTCACTCCACGTTTCTATAGTCTCCCCTACCGGTACCTATGGAGTGTTCTCTCATCAGACTATAATTTTCCCTAATACGTTCTCTTGCTGACCTGGCTTCTAACCTTCCCTTATCTTACCTCGCCCAACCACAACACCTCTACACCAAATATTGCCATCGTGGCTACCTATACTTGAGGACATACCAGGGGTCACGGCCACAGTTCGCGTCAATGGTGTAGACTACGTGGAGTACAACGATCCTAATACGCCAGAGGACGGCTTTGCCCATCCAACATCGTCAGAATTCATCGAGTCACTTGATGATACTATGTTCGCTATCTTCATTCATGTGAACAACGATTACAACTGGGGCTTAAAAGATCGTTACCTCGTCTTCGATATCTTTGTTGATGGCACGTACATAGAACGCGGAAGAACAACAGGAAAGACCTTGGTTTTACGCAGACTTCCGAGCTTCATAATCATAAACAACCCTACTATAGCTCGTGATATCCGGTACCGGTGATATCATAGCAAGATATTTAAGGTACTATGAGCCCTCCCGAGTACTACTATAGCCTAACGTAAGTCGCGGTATAAGCATCGCCCCTTTCAGCAAAACAAGCCACCGACCTTTGTGCTAATAACATCACAGCGAGACAAGCCTGACGTCGTGAATTTCAGTTATTTTCTACCGAGATCCTCAAGAACGACATGAACCATACATATTCCGACTAATAGTCTATCGATTATCAGTACAGTCTGTTCTGACTCGATAACTTTAATTATTCTCTATTCAGATCCTCGCGAGCGACGCACACCACACTTCATCACATTTGTTTATCAAATATTCCGACGTGGCCCCCTGACTTAGCTCCGGGGCGCGTCTTCGGCCCCACTCTAGTTCGAACTGCCGTCCGTCAGCTATCCCCGACTGCCTCAGAGAGTCGTTCTTGCCGTGGTCGGCGTTAAGTAGGGCATCTACTATCGGTACCGATAACAGAATGGAGTCAATCAAGGAGCTGATCCGTCAGCATCCATCCGAACGTGTCTTCAGATATCCAATTTATTGGACTAAGCGGCACTTAGAGCTGCTTAACTGCGCGTTCGTTGTAGCTTACGATAAACAGACCAAGCCTCTCGGAAAAGAGGATGCCAGAGCTGCCAAGCAGGTCAGGATCCTGGTCCTATGGTGCGGTCCCTCAATGAATTCGGCTGCTCTAGCGGCCTTGTTCCGTGAGGGCCGTATCTCCATAGCAGAATCAGAAGATACACCTCAGTTCTGTTATGCAAGCCTGCGGATCGACTGTTGTTCGTGTACTTACTTCCACCTTCGCAATGCCGCATACCCTCCTATAGCCTACGTCGACATCGATAAATTCCCTATTATTCGGGACTCGTCCTTTTCTCAGCCTAGGCTTATGCCAGGCAAGCCCGACTACAAGAATACGCCGGTTCGGAACCTTCGCGTTAAGCGGATCGCGCGAGTTACTCCTCAGGACCCAGTCCAGGATCCCTATATCATCTCTCTGATCGTCGCCATCGCCCAGACACAGTTGGTTCAAGGCACCTCACCATCGGTAGATATCTACACCGTCCGCCTTTTAGGCACGTCGAAGCATGACTCGGACCATATTTACCTCTACACCGCCTCCGTGCCGCTAGGCTTCCTAGGCAGGTTCTACCACCCGAACATCGCTCCCTAGGAACCTGTTCCCTTGGATGTACAAGTCATATACATTCCGTACAACCGTACGGGTCTTTCTTAGCCCGCCTGTGCCGCCACCTAGCCTTGGAACCCCGAGATGAGGGACAAGACAAAGTAGAGACGCGAGAGAGAATCCACGGTCACAGGTACAACCGATCAGGCTACAGACAAGTCAGAGAGATATTACAGACTATCAATCTGGACAAGTAAAGTGGTGGTACAAGTGGAAAGGGAGAGAGCTTGGACGATGCAGTCTTTAAGCAATTGTTAAATTACAAAGAGGCCTCAGATGAGTATCAAACCAAGCAAGCCGTTCGGAACTGTCTGTTCTCTATAAAACGCCTACATAACCCGTAAGTCCACACTCTATACCCATTCACTGTCGCGAGACTCCTCTATTTCTGGCTATCCTGGTTTCTAACTCTATTATAGGTACATTCAAAGAGCGTTCTACCATGTCGACTCCTGATAGTCTCATGCGAACGACTCCCTCGTATTCACCCTATCGATATCATATGGATTTCCTTCGTAAGCACCCCCATCCGAGTCATCCGCATTGGCATCGCTGACAGCCCATGAACTAGTGCGCCTACGAACTTCGAGAGGAGGCCCCGGTTCCGCGATCGTTGTCTCGGAGTCATCGACGCTGCCGGGCGCCTCGTCTCCGCTGTGAGTATGCTTATCTTCTTCCTTCGTTTCTTCGCGCTTCTCGTCCGCCTGCGCGTCTTGAAGCCTGGCTATGAAGGCAGCGGACTGCGCGGCAAATTTGCATCGTTCACGGATCGCTGGCCCGTACTTGTAGAACAAAAAGGGAAACGGGACGCACGCGAGGGCTAGGAAGGCAGGGATCGATGACGCCCAGTGGATACCCAGGTCTCTGTACATGTACGTGGTAAAGAGAGGGAAGGCTGCCCCGAATAATGAGCGGAGGACCGAGTTGGCGGCTAGCACGGACGCGGCAAAGATGGTGTACGAGTCGATTAGATAGTTCATCACGCTCAAGAATACCAAGACCATTCCAAACCCGAATGGGACGCCGGCCGCGATGCTGATCATCCAGTGCAGCGAGGGAGAGTTAGTCCAGGCAAACCAGAACAGGCCGATGGGTAGAAAGATGCTTCCGACCAAGGTAGGCGGGAGACGAGCTTCGGGAGGCGCAAAGCCGCCGTGTTTCTGCTGCACCCGGATGTACCTGTTGTTGTCGGGGAAGGTGTACACTATGGCGAAGAGCATGCCGACCAATATCCCCAGGAACGCGAGGCCGCCTATCCCGGCGCTCCACCCACGGTTCTGCTGGTAGACGATGGGGAACGCGGCGAACAGCATGTATAGCGTGCCGTAGATGATGGCCATGTAGATGGACATGAGCAGCACGATCGGCTCGCGGAAAAGCAAGATCCAGGGCCGCGAGAGCGCGATCTTGAAAGCCTCGCCCAGGGGTACGCGCCCCTGCTCGTGGTCGGTAACGCTGATGTAGACCTTCCCCGTCATCTTCGATAGCTTGGCGGCGCGCCGGCGAAGCAGGACCGGAGCGTATGTCTCGGGTACGAGGACCGCTCCTAGCAGCCATAAGGTGCCAGAGAAAACCGCTAGGAACCCCATCACCCATCGCCACCCCGCGCCCACGCCCAAGAAGCCGCCGATAATGGGCCCTAGCACGGGACCGAGGAACGGAGCAGCCGCGAAGATAGCCATGGCCTGCCCCCGCTGCGAGGCCTGGAACATGTCGGCGATGACGCCACCCGCATTGGTCAGCGGCGAGGAGCCGAAGGCGCCGGCGAAGAAACGCAGGATCATCAGGGTCCAGGCGTTCTGGGCGCCGGCGCACCCGGCGTTGAAGGCGGTGAGGGCGGCGTACGTGCCGAAGAAGAGGACCTGGCGGCCGAACAGCTCGCTAAGCGGAGCCCACAACAGCGGCCCGACGGCGAAGCCTACGACGAAAAGAGACACGCCTAGGATGGCTAGCTCCTGGCTGATGCGGAACTGCGCCATGATCTCGGCCACGCCGCCCGAGTAGGCCGACGACACCAGCGCGACGGCGAGCGTGGCGAATGCAACGACGCCTGTGATGAGCCACTTGGTGAAGGCGCTGAAGTTCATCGGGTTCCGCGGGTCGTCGGGGATCCATCTCACGAGGTACGGGTCGGCCTCAGTCCCGGATCCTTTGTATTGGAAGTTGGCGACCTCGGGCGTGATGCCGGCCTGATCGATGATCAGGCGCCAGTGGGATAGCCTCATGCTTGCTTGCTTGCCTGCTTGCACTGGCACGTTCGGTATCGTCGGACGTATGATTAGCACGAGGTCGGGGGAAGGAAATTTACTCGAAGCAGGGGTGAAAGCGGTCTGCGAAGGGTAGGTAACTGCCGGTAGCTGCTGTTACATAGGTCTATGAGGGAAGAGTGAGGCCAGGGTTGGGAACGACGCGGAAATATGCAGAGCGAGCCGGGAAATAGATATGGGATCCAACTTTTTACAGCTCATTATGATGAAATCCGATCTAGTCAATGCCGCGTGGACGCGGACGATGCAAGCTCCATCTCGACGATGATTAGTGCAAGCAGGTAGTAAACTCGGACGGTCCCGCGGACCATCCGAGTGCTTTGACAACTTGCACTATGTCGTCCAAAATGGCTCTACGTACTAGCCCTATCTAGGTAGAGGCTGATGATCTTCTGTGATGTTTTTGCCGGACCGAGGACGATCCGCTGTGAGTTATGCACTGAATAAGTGGTGGAGACCAATGAATCAGCGGCGGGTCGTGCCGTTTAGTCAAGAATTGTATGCCGGCCAGCATAAAAGGCCGATTTGTTTCTGATTCACCAAGTCCACTAATGGAAGCGGGATTCGGCATGGTCTCGATGAGGAGTTTTGTTACATCTATCCTTAGGGCCAATGGTGTCCCATTCTAACTGCCTTGACTGCACGGGTTTGGCTTGGTTTTATGAACCCCCGTCGCCGCTGAATCAGTTATACACAAACAAGATGAAGGATACTACGCAAGCAGGTATGGCGTTGCAGTGGCTAGGAGGGTTTCTACGTGACGTGTCTCAAGCTGGTCACTGGCCATGGATTCTCTGAGATTTAACAAGATATATAAGAGGTCAAATACTATTGCTTGGTTGGAGGTTGTTTTTGGAGTGACCACCTTTACCCTCTAATTCAACTGCCATATTCGGCACTTGTGTCTCGCTATGGAGGATACGTTAAGATCAGCCTGGGAGCAGTATAATGCCTACCTACCTCACTTCGGGCTCGTATTATGCTTCTGTGTATGTTGTCACGATGCAATCCCAAGTATTGTTAATAACACTAGCATGATAGGGAGTACTCGCTGTCTTTGGCCGCGTGTTCTACAACCTTTTCTTGCACCCGCTACGTAACTTTCCCGGTCCAATTGCCGCTCGAGCGACTGTACTCTGGAGCGCCAGGAAGACTCTATCCGGGGATCTGCCACAGACAATAAAAAAACTCCACGACAAGTACGGGCCTGTGGTTCGCATCGCACCCGACGAGTTGTCTTTTATCGAGTCGCAGGCATGGAAAGATATTTACGGGCACCACGGCTCGTATGAGATGGCCAAGTACCCCAAGTTCTATCGTCCACTGGGCAGACATGCCCCCGACACCATCATCTCGGCAGAACGCGAGGAACACAGCATGTTGCGGCGCCAGCTAGCTCATGGCTTCTCCGAACGCTCCATGCGTGAACAGGAGCCCATGATAGGCGAGTACGTGGATCTTCTGATGCGCCGGCTGGAAGAGCACTCCGATAATGGCCGGACCGCTCTTGATATGCGGTCCTGGATGAACTTCACCACTTTTGATGTGATCGGCAATCTTGGCTTCGGTTCGGATTTTGGCTGCCTTGAAGAGTCGCACACTCATCCGTGGGTGGGCGCAATCACGACTAACATGAGAGATAATGCGGTCATGCGAGTCATAATGCAGTATTTCCAGCCGACCTTCGTGTATGCCCTTAGTCGAAGTGGCATCTTGAAAGGAAGGAAAAGGCACGTGGGATACGCGAGGGATATGATACGCAAGCGCATGGCGCTAGAGGCTGAGAGACCTGATTTCATCGAAGGTCTTCTGAAGAAAAAGGATACCTTGGTGAGTGAAGCGAGTGTGGACTTTGATATAAACCTGAGAGCTGACTGGCAACTCACCAAGACCGAAGAACAGATCACACTGAATGCCGCAGTTCTCATCATTGCCGGCTCTGAGACTACCGCCACACTACTAAGCGGCGCCTTCTTCCTACTAGGATCGCACCCCGATGTCTTGGCGAAGCTAACCGACGAAGTGAGGCACTCGTTTACCAGCGAAGATCAGATCACTTTGACATCAGTGAATAGTCTGAACTATATGCTAGCATGCCTTAACGAGTCGCTAAGGCAGTACCCGCCCGTAGCCACTGGTTTACCAAGGGTCGTGCCGAAAGGAGGCCATACAATTGCGGGGCGTTTCGTACCAGAAGATGTAAGTTGCCCCTTTTGAGGCAAGACGGCTCTGTCTAGGCTACATGCCTTGGTATAGACAAATCCAGCTAACGACATTGTTGGGTAGACCGCCGTGGCCGTCTGGCAGTGGGCGGCTAATTACAGCGAGAAGAACTTCACCGATCCCGATGAGTTCCATCCAGAGCGGTTTCTAGGTGACGAGAGATTCGCCAAGGATAATCTCAGTGCGATGCAACCGTTCAGCGTTGGCCCCAGGAACTGCATCGGAAGGAAGTAAGCAAGCGAACAACACCCCAGTGCCCCCATGTAGAGCGTGGCCTATTGCTCACTGTTTCTTTTAGCCTTGCATACGCCGAGATGCGACTTATTCTCGCGCGAATTTTGTATAAATTCGACATCGAACTTGCGCCGGAAGCTCGCGACTGGATTAAGACCCAAAAGACTTACACGCTTTGGGACAAGCCAGCACTACCTATGTATCTCAAACATGTTAGCACTGCTGCCTGATTTCGGGATATTCTGTGCTTGCGACTGGGGAGATATTTATTGAAGGAAAGGGCGTGAGAACGATTGTAGATTGGATTTGGAAAGGTTGGTGAATGGTTACTAATATTAGTTCTGGCGAGAGGCGTGCAGACGGAATTCAAGGGCGGCTCGTGTAAATTGATACATACTTGGACGAGAAATACATCATACATACATGTTACAAAGGCATCTAACCCGATCCCCATGATGTACTAGTCACGATCGTTCCATAGTATAGAAGCTAAAGCTATCGAAATATTTGAATATAAAGGGTGAATGGGTTATGGCATACGCTGGCGGTTTTTCGAAGAATCTAAGGAGTACAAAGGGATATGCTTGCTACGTAGACTAAACAAATCTTACAGCTCAACAAAATCGTAGCGTATTGATGCTGGGTCCAAGCCGGCGACCAATGAGGGAAATCGGTCTATAAATTCTTCTGTGAGGCCCCAGCCTTCGAGCCTCGTGAAAGTATTGTAGAAGTCGGCTCGAAGCACTAATCGGCCATTATCGTCTGGTTCAAGGAACGCTTTGTTCCACGGCCACCTCACCCTAAGGCAGCAGGATAACATCCCGACAACATCTTGGAGTATATAAGTATCTCGTAGTGTGACGAGATTAGACCGAAACTTAGGCCACAAGGCGAAATCGACAAAGTATGGATGTGGCTGGCAGAGTTGCTCGGGTACAGGCTTTTGGAAATCGTGAAGACGCGAAAAGCGAGCTTCGCTCGGATCAATCATCCACCTTATTAAATGATATATTAGCCACCCAGTGGCTAGACGTTCTGGGTCTCGACACGGCCACCGCCGCGTGGTATCGTGGAGAGTGTTGGCGAGGAAATTTGTCTTGGAACCATACAGGAAGTCAATGGGCTGAGGAGTCTCTGGTGACGCACGCACGAGATCTGGTCTCCTGAGACACTTGGTAAAACAGTCTGTGAAGATGAGATCCCCCTCTACGTGGGCGGGAGTCAGGCTCCACCGCGGAAGAGTGAGGTCGCCCAGAGGTCTAGGAATATGTTGAAGAGCTTCAGCTGCTGGTGCTACTCTACTTTCGGGTGGCGTTTGATGACAAGTAGATGGGCTTCTTGAACTAGCGCCCCCGCCATCATCCGTATCAAGCCCAGGATGGATTCCGCCGGGCGGCGAAGTAACATTAACCCTCCCTAGGATTGAATTAACGTCGGTACTATTTGACCCAAGGCATTCGGACTCGTGGGGGGTCCACGAGGCCACGATATGTTGGACATATTCCTGTCGACCGCGTAGGATCTCATTCTCTTGCCGTAGACTATAGCATGTCCGCTGCAAGCTCTGTAGCTCGGTTTCGAGGGCCGCCGTGCGCAGTTCAAGAGTCTCAACGTAAGCGACGCGTTTGTTTCGGAGATTCTGCTGGGCTCGACGATCACGTGCCCTCTTCTTGACAAGCGACGCAGATGTTTCTTGTATGTTAGTCATCCTGTGCAAGAGACTTGAGATGGAAAAGGGGAAGTAGAAATGCACGTAGTGAAGGACGAATCAGCGGCTACTTATTCAGCGATCGGCTAGGCCGGGGTTATTACGTACAGCTGAAGTCAGTGACAAACATTTCATAATTTATGCTATTTCCGTCGTGTCTTTTTAAGCTTATTATTCTCAATCTAAACTCCTTTGGACCTCTAAATCCTACCATCCGAGGATCTCGGTTCGGTCTTTTTTATTGCATCAGAGTTTAGCATTCTTATATCTTGATTGTTAAGCACCTAGTCCTATGCTCTTTTCTGCAAGATGATGTACCGTACCTTCTATAGAACGCGATCAAATCACAGCACATCGCAAAGTATTTTCCTAGGCGTAGGACATTACTCGTGCTATCTTCTTCACTGAGTCAGTTATACCGGATTCCGCATACTGGAACGTTCCATATGTGCCGCAGTATGCCATAATCCTTAATTCTACCTCGCCTACCATATAGAGGTAGACATTGATATATACTATGCTATATGAGTTGCCATGTTGTCAGGGGGTTTGGTGCAGCAGAGTATAGGGGAAGCAATCTCATTACTAGTATACTAGGTATATTGTAAAGTAACTGGAGGAACCCATATCCTTCCAAATATCTAAACATGAGAACGATGCCCCCTTATAAGAACCATCACTAGTAAGCCACACCTCAGGGGCGACCCTAGCGCTAGCTACTCTTATCCCTAACACATGTTATCAGTTCATACACTCACTTATAATGTGCTCCGCATGACTCTCGAGGAACAAGCGTACTACATTCAAGAATAAATATACCACTAACTTACCTAAACCATAGATGAATCGATATTGTTATATCGAAAGAAGGTTTCTGGCATCTTGGACACCTAGGATACAGAAAATATTATATCTCGTCTAAGTCGGAGGCAGAGTGCTGCACCTATCTATGTATCAGACGACTTATTACATAGGTACCTCTTACGATAGATGGATTATTTATTTCTAGATTAACATTCACATCTCACGTATATAATTATAAGCGGCCTTTGACGAGGACGTGGTGTCTAAGACTATGAACTTAGGCTACTCCGAAGAAGTCTGGGATAGACTTTTGCAATGATGATGGTGTAGAGGAACGTGCCGCTTATATACCCTCAGAGCACTTCATTTGCTAACTTAGTTATATACCACCTCCCGAATATCGTAATGTTCTACGAGGGATGGGAGAACTTGTGTATACATATAGGTATATTTCTGAAGTATTAGAAACCAACACTATATTTTAATCTCGAGTTCTAGACTTGAATAACTCGAAGAAATTCGAGCAGAACAAGTAGGAAACGACACAGCAAAATCAACTACCGTCCTCAAGGAGGTTTAAATGATACTATGTACATGCTTGAAGAGATGCTTAGTTAAGTCACTTCAGTCTAGCCATCAGACGAGTTATTTGCCGCCAACCACCCAAGCTTTGAGATAGCGCTTTGCGCAAGCCAGGGGGATGATATCCTCAACAATTCACATGGTAGTAGAGCGAGATGCCTTGGCTATGACATGACACTACCTACATATCGCACTGATGGCCGCAGTTCGTCTGATAGTAGCCCAAATCTAAACCCCCGCGTGGCGTCGCCAACCTCCCGACCGCGAAACTCTAACCGCCATGAAGAAAGGACGCGGGAAACTAGACCATACCTAGGGAGAGTGCTGAGAGAATTTCGCACTGAGAAAATAAACAAACATCCTAGCTTTACTTACTTTACTTATCTTGGATCACAACTCGACTCGAACTATTCCCGCGAGCCTCCGCTAAGTATCAAAAGACGAAAAATTGCAGAACGAGACTATCCTTGGAGGAAGAGACCGAAACACTACGATGAGCTGGGCGAAACGAAGCTCCGGCGTGGACTACTCGCCAGTCGCCGTGCTCCAGACCCCCCAGAACCTCATTATCTACAGCACGGTCGGGACGTACCTCAGCATCTGCCTCTTCATGGGGTTCAGGGTAGCGCACGCAAGACTAGAAGACCTATTCGGCAAGCTCTCGCGGCGGCGCCGCGCCTGCGTGATCATGATGCTAGGCACCAGCATCTCGCTACTGTTCGTCCTGTTCCTCATCCCCGGCGTCGTGGTGTTCACCGTATGGTATTTCATCCCGTCTCAGCTCAAGGAATGGGGGCGCCGGCATCGGAAGCCGAAGGGCCGGCTACACGTTGATGTAGAAGCAGGAGAAGGAGGAGGGCAACATGCTGCTGTCAGCGATAGGGGGACAAGAGGTTCGACGTCCACGGAGACTACGGCGGGCTTCCCTGCGGAACCCCAAGACCAGCCTTATTACAACCAGCGCGAACGAGACATCGGGATACATCCAAGTTGGACGCGCGAGGGGATCCAGGTACCCCGTCCTGTGTATTCTCAAGACCGCCGGGTGGAAGTAGTATCGCGTAGGCACTACCTATAAGTCGATATTGTCATTTGTATATTAGGGACTGTTAGTGGTAGGTCTCCTTCGTCTCTTTTTCTTACCTACTGTCATATGAAAAATTGCTAACTGATAACCCACCATATGTAGGAGGTTCGGTTATATAATAAAACAGTACTATAAATTGACAGTCAGAGACAGTCAAACTCGATCTAAATATAACAACTTATCCCCCCCTAATACACCATCTATTGGGAGCGGAGGCGTCACGGGAAAATAAGAGCTTTGCTAGCCATGCTATATCCCACATGTAAATGCTGGATAATTCTATATACTAACAATTTTATGTGTAACTATTCTATTATATACATTAGATATCTTACCGAATGTCTACACACGTAGCTAAAGGTCAAGAGTGCCAATTACCTTAAATTGATTTTAGTATATTTGATCTAAGTTATCCCATAATAGATCAACTGATCGTTTTGAACTCTGTAGCAAATAGGTGACTTAATATCGCCATATAAACGATACTATCTAACACCCTATTCTCGTTAAATCCTATTGTATGCCTTTCTCCTATCATAGACCTTACGGAATAACATATCCCAATTTTTGAGGCTTATGATCGAGCCTGCGGCCTGCTTATTAGCCCTTTGGGCTCTTAGTTCCATAGGTAAGCTCCTCCCGTTGCTTACGCATCGCATCGCTTAGACTGTCTCTATAGTTAAGATAATCTGCCGATTTATAGGACTATCGGCTCGGGGGATGGTTATGGTTAGGTTAAGGAAACGCAAAAGGTAATTATAAAGGTGCCCAGTGGTCTACTTGTGGAGGTCTGGTATATGAGATAATAGAGATACCAGTGAGATATCTAATTCGCATAGTAAAATGTATATAAAAGTGTTAATATATAGAATTATCCAGCATTTATATATGGGACACAACACAACTAGTACGCAGGACACAGCACGGCTAGCAAAGCTCGAAAATATCTACGGTTATGGTGTACTATGTGTCACGTTAGGGCTAGAGGCGTCAAATGCATATAATAACAATTTACAGGAGCAGAAAGTCATCACGTGAAAAGGTGGCTTCGTCTAGTGGTTAGGACAATACGTTGTGGATCAGAGCTTCTTAAGCTCATTCCGGCGTGGACCGTGTAAACCTGGGTTCGATTCCCAGAGCCGCCAAATTTTTTCACTTTTAATTCTGGTCTGTTTATAATAAGTTGCTGAGATGAAAGAAGCATTGCGTGGATGTCTTGGCTTTTGTGTCGAAGGCTATGAGGGGCCGCGTCTAATATAAAATGACCGCCCTGAGACTCCCGAAGCCCTGGCAGGTTCTAGAGGCTTTCTACATGGATACCTCTCACACCGAGAGGTCCTTGTGACCTTGTCTAATTAGAAGTGAGAAATAATATCCTATTACACATTCGTAAGAAACTGGTAAACTACCTCTCCTTTATAAATCTAGGCGAGAATTTCTCTGCTCGTTACGCTGGATACACCTGACGATATCGTAGCACAGACGCCGCAACATTACTTCTGGTACATGTCCAGACATACCACATACACTTAGACATAAACCAACCAAAAAGGTCATATCTAATCATCCGCTCTCCTAGGACTCTAGACGCGGATATAAAAGGGTGAATGGGATATTAGCGATACCTGAAGAAGTATATACAAGAAAAAGGTACATCCTATACTGTCTCAGGAGAGCAGGGCAGGGCTGACTGACACTTTTACTGTCATCACCAACGCTACGAAATGGATGTATAAAGTCTCAAGTCGCGCACTTGTACGTGTCGTACACCGCGAAGCCTCACGCTACTCGGAGGTGTCCGGCCCCTAGACCAGGAATGACCTCATAGAGTACGGGGATGATTTCGACGGCCAGCCAGCCGATGCCTGTGTTTGCTTTCGATTAGCAGGGATGTGCTATTGAATCTGAAACTAGAAAAGAACAGAGTCGAGCGGATCGAAACTTACCACAGTAAACAACGAGTTTAGTAACAACCTCGACATCATACCTGACACGCGGCTTGACCAGCTTCGAGAACACCTCCTTCTCTCCTAGCTCGTCCTGCTGCCTGATGTACAAGTCGGGCTCCGCATCACCGTCTACATCGTCGGGTCCAGTCTCGGCCGGCGAGATGACCACCACGCCCTCTCCCATCAGCTTCTCGAAGTCGCTCGGCCTATTATTATGATTGACAGCGGAGCTCCGCGCTGGCGGCGCGCTGTTGTTAATGTTGTTGATATTGTCGTCCTGCTTCATGTCTTGTACGCTGTCCTTAGAGCGCAAGCTCGGGTTACTGCTAACGCTCTCGCGGCGCCTGCGCTCACGGTACGCCAGGGTCTCGTACGCATCCGCGGCGCTCTGGGGGCCTACGCTCACGCTCCTACCGCGACCAGGGTGGCGCACCGCCGTAATCAGGCCCGGGAGGTCGCTAACGTTGGGCATGACGTTGTCGACTCTGAGTCTCAACGGGATGTTCTTGTACTCGGAGGCCGGCATGAAGAACCGGCGGGGCAAGCTTAGACCGCGGTTCTCGATGAGCCGGAACAGGTGCGGAAGACCCCTGAGTAACGAAGGCTTAGCGACCTCGCGCCACGCGAAGATGACAAGGACCCCAAATAGGATGCGCAGGATCACGGCCGGCCACCCTAGCGCGATCAGGTCGAAGGGCGTGTGGGACAACGACGACCGCCCGAAGCGCCATGTGCCGATTTCGAGGCCCATCATGACGCCCGCGAAGGCGACACTGTCATCGAAGCAGGGGCAGTCGTCCGCGGGCTCAGGGTGCACCCTGATCAATATAATAATCAGCAATAGTAGACCGCAGAGACTCGTCCAGCTATCCAGGAGGTACAAGTCCAGGGCGGGGCCGTAGTGGAACTCGACGAGCGAGATGACGGCGCCCATGATGGATCCGATGACGACGTCGACGAAGCCATGCATGCCGCAGTAGAGGCGGCCGAAGACGATGCTAATCGCGTAGAAGTACGCCAGCGCTTCGAGCGTGAACTTGGTGTTGGGTTGGTACGGGATGTCGGGCGACCGAAGACATAGGATAGCGTATACAGCGACTGATACCGCGTTCGCGGAATGGGTCGAGGGGAAGCCGTACTCGAGCGCTGCAGAGCCGGACATGGTTATTCGATGTAGAGGTGGTGATAAGGGTCGCGGTAGGGAGAAGAAGTCCTTCACGAATCCGGTGAAGAAGACGCCAGATGCGAGGATGTGTACGATTCTGATAGCTCATGTTAGCCTCCTAATCTGATAACAATACCACTATCTTGCTCTGACGCAAATCGTACCCTTTTCCGAAGGAAGCATATCCACACCAGAACATGATAGGTAGCCCGATCATGAAGAAGGTATGCGTGCCGAGGTTGGCTGTGATAGCGAAGTAACTATCAAGAGCTGGCGAACGCAGAGTAGCCTGCAGCCACGCCAGATACGGTGTCTCCCACCTGACTAAAGGTAGGGCTCGCTGTCGCAGTTCGTATCGCCATTTTGGAAGAGCGCGCCTGTCTGTATAATAAATGCATCATCAGCATGCAGGCCTTTCACATATGTGTATATATCCCACGTGCTAAATTCCGTTCCCCAATAAATGCGATCTTGCATCGACTAGTAATATGATGTCTCTCCCCATAGCCCGTGTAGATAAAAACATAGGAACCACATACAATGATCCAAACTTCGCAGTCCAGCATCGATCACAGGCGGCTTCTCGTCGGCGACCCCATTCGTCTTCGCAGGCCCCGCGCCGCCATTGGCGTGGGAGTGGCTGGTATTCATCGGATCCGGGGGCCAGTCCTCTTGGACTTGGACGGTAGCATGAACGAGCGGTTGAGGTCGTGACTGACGGCGGCGAAGTTCCAGCCCCGATCAGGTCAATTGTTCGAGTCGGTAGTGATAGACGTAGTGGATGGTCGCGCATCGAAATCGCGATCGTGATCGTGCCTCGTCGTTTTCGTCCGCAATCGGTGTAAGAGATGCTGCAGGAAGAGAAATAAAAGGTAATAATAGGTAATATGCAATGAAATAGGGAAACGGTAGGATTCAACGATCGACCAGCCGTCCCCAAGCCACAATGATCTCGCGGCTCTAGTTTTTCTCTCTTCCTCTGAGTGATATATATAAAATTTTCAACCTTCAAGTTTCGATTTACTTTATTAACTCCCAAGAAATTAAAGGTTTCGGTTCGGCTGCAGTTCGTTCTTGTTAGATTTGCATCCCCGTCGTTCAGAGTTGTGATCCAACTCTAAATCGCGGCCGACCACAAATCAGAATGGCCATTGTGTTTGCGTCAAATCAACAATCCCCCCACATCCGTGTCGTCAGTCTTGCGCCCGTGGCTTATCTCTTCAGGGCCTTCAGGGGTGGCCAATGCCTAGCCCGGACTCTATTCAACTACCATCCCTGAAAGCGAATAAGAGTTGGTAGGGGGGGAAAGGTTGCATGTAATTGCAGAACCTTAGCGGCTAATACCGTTCGACGGTCTGCCGCTTTCCCGCCTTACTACAGCTTGGCAATTCGGAAATTTCGTATCTTGTACGAATTATTGTCTTAGACCTCAAGGCTCAAGGTCGCTGGCAAGCACGTGATACCGAACATTTCCGCATCGGGGAGCTGAGTGTTAGCTTGCTAGCATCAAGAAGATAAGAATACCTACGAACCCCCTGATTTTAATATTTGACGGGTGAATTATAGGGGAGAGGAGAGAGAGAAGAGAGAGAGAAAGAGGATGTCCCTAATCGGCAAACATTGCGTCATTTCGGGGGGCAGCCGAGGCATAGGGCTGGCCATCGCCCGGCTCTTCGCCGCTAAAGGAGCAGGGTGCACGCTCATCGCAAGAGACGAAGACAGACTCACTGAAGCCATGAAGCATCTAGATCGGAGACACGACTCGCAGCAGCATGACTTATCGGCCTTCGACGTCTCCGCTGTAAACGGCTGGGAAGCATTAATCTCTAGAATGAAACTAGTAAGTTATATCGAGAGACTTCGTTTTCGTCTGCTGGCTTATACGACGATATAAGAAAAGTCGCTGTGTCTTTAAGCTTCGTACTGACAATATATGACGGACATGTAGCAAAAAACCGACATTCTCGTCAATGCGGCGGGCATTTCTCAGAACTCTTTCTTGTTCAATACAAGTAATAAGACCGTGGACAACCTCATCGCGACGAATCTTATAGGTACGATATGGGGCTGCAAATACTACATACCTAAAATGATGAAGCAGAGAGATGGTATGTCGACGGTCTGCGCATGTTTTTCATACCGCACTAACAAGTCAAATTTAAGGATGCATTATCAACGTGTCTAGTCTCTTAGCTACCAACGGGGGAAGAGGTGCAAGTGTTTATGCCGCGTCAAAAGCCGGCGTCGTTGGTATGCAATAGATTATCATCAGCTCGTGAGGTAGCTAAACCTCCTCTAGGTCTAACGCGGTCTCTGGCCTGGGAAGTGGGCAGATTCGGCGTTCGTGCCAACGTCCTCCTACCCGGATATATCCGGAGTGACATGACGAAAGGTGACCTCTCACCCTTCCTAGTATTTTTCTTTCCTCGCCCTCTCAAAACCTACACGATCCGGCCGTTCCCCTACACAGTACATGATTACTAATATACAAAGCTCGACGTAGACATGGATAAGAATAGCGAGCTTTCTGCTTTGATCCCGATGGGACGTCTAGGCTTAGCTGAGGAGGTAGCAGAGGCCGCGTTGTTCTTGGCCACAAGTTCTTACACGCACAACTGCGTCCTCAACATCGACGGAGGTTTGAGCGCAGTGTGACCTGCGTGTTTCGGTTGCTCCGAAGCGAGGAACACTCAGTCGTCGAGGATCTCGATAGCCCCGGTGCCAACGTCGTCATCAATAATGACCACATCGTCGCCTTTCACTTTCTTGGTAGCTGGTGATGCGCCATCTTCTGCTCTAAGACGCTTCTTAGGATCCTTGGGAATGGCTTGCACGTCGGCGCCGTGCTTGCCGTTGGTCTGGCTGAACCCATTGCTCTCTGCTGGAAGCGCCTTCTTCGGCTTGCGAGGGATAACTGGCGCCTTGTCGGCTTTGAGGCCCTTGATGGGCTTATCAGTGAGTTTGCTATAGAGATGGATTAGCAACCAGAATGGCGAGAACTCTACTACGACGTACGCTTCTTGTATATTAATGACCACATTAATAAAAGCCTCCTCGTCATCCTCCTCATCGACGATTGTGACGAAGCCATTCTGCTTGATGCCTATAAATCGTTAGAGCAAGTACTGATGTCTGCGAGTGATGAGAACGGACCAAGTTCACTAAGGCTTTTCTCGAGGTTGTCCGTTTCGTCGGGGTCGTAAAGCAAACCAGCTTCGCTGTTGACGGCGAACTCCTTCTCGCCGTAGCCTAGCTGCAATTTAACGATATCCTCCACCAGATCATTGAGGGTTGCTCTTGACAGGTCAACATAAACACTAGTATTGTATGCACCGCAGACTGGGCAATCCGGATTGGGTGGTCGGGGACGATCAGTTCCTAGCAATCTTTGAGGTGTGAATGGTGTCAAAAACACCTGAGTTGTTAGTAGTGTGTGCAACCTTAACTTTTTCTACCACTTACCTCTCTTGTTTTGTCGTATTCTCCCTTGAGGACTTTGAAGGACTCAAGAACGGAGAGGCCAGCAACGATGGCATTAGTGGTAGCGATGGCCGGGATGATATTACCAGCCATCTGCTTGATATCAAAACGCGACTTGGGTTCAATTCCGAAAATGTGTGATCGAAGATTCGCGCTTGCAGCAACGAAGTCAAGCGTGTCCTCGTCATCTTTGTCAAAAGTGATTGTAGGTTTTGGTAGACCCTCTGTGCGCTCCGCTATCAGCTTCAACATTCGTTTGCTGAGGCGGTCTAAGCTGTCATTGAAGACTACTAGGTTCTCCTCCAAAGTCCATATACGCTGTCCGTCCTTGATGATCCTATCCTTTGATGCGAGAGCCTCGGACGCCTGAGCTATTAGAGACTTGTATTCCAGAGGCTTTGGCGGCTCCCTAGACTTCCACATGTCCTTCATAGAGAGTAAACGGGTAATATCCGCACTGAAGACTTTGTCAAACAACATCTGCGGGAATTGCTGCGTGCCAACCGATTCTCTTATCTTCCTCAACGCCTCTGCTTCTTTCTTGAGTTCGGCGATTTCCGTCGCATTGTCTTCATTCTCGGAAACGTCGAGAGAAGCTTGATCCTCGCTCGTACCAAATATTTCGTTGAGGAGATAACTCTTGCCCCAAACTATGCAGTGAATAGGCTGGCTCGGCGTGCTTCGAATCGTGCACACGGGGAAAGTCTTGGGCGCCTCCTTCGTAGTGCAGTCGTAGCAAGCGGTAACGCCCTTCTTGATTACTTGAACCTGGCCATTAAAGCCTGTAGTTCCGCTCTCGATCAGGGGAACGTCGGCGGCCAGGCACATTCGGTTCACATGCCGTCGCGCCTCGAGATTGTCCAGCGCATTGAATACCAGTTTAAAGCCACTGAACCATTCGACATGGAATTTCGAGTCCTTGATATTGGCGTGGTGCGCAACAATCCTGACGTTCGGGTTGAACTTCTCTGCCGCCTCCTTGGCAACCTGTTCCTATAGTTAGTACGTCATAGCGCTTACACTTTCATCTGACTTGCGATTTGTTCGTACCAAGGCCTTCGACTTCTTGATGTGCTCATAGCGGAAGAGGAACTGGCGGTTCAGATTACTCAGATCGATCGTGTCGAGGTCGACGATGTGAACTTCGCCGAAACCAGTGAGGACGATGTTTTTGAGGAGTTCGCAGCCAATGCCGCCCGCACCAACCATGAGGACTCGGGCCTGCGAAACATGCGTTAGCGCAAAACAGGGCTCGAATGACAAACATAGATCCATCTTGTGGTTTGAGAGATTTCAAGATGGAACGGGGTTTACTGGTGGTGCACACTGAGGCTTGGGAAGGTGGGCGTAGGATTGTCGCGCAAAACATTGAGGCTGCACCGGTCGAGCGCAAACAAATCGTCCAGCTTAGGATGGGTCGTTCGCGGTGCGCGAAGCTGCAGGGAGATGTGAGGCGCAAACAAGATGGTACTGTGCATGACTGCAATGCAAATTGGCGACGTACCTCCTTAACATTCGCGTTCAACGACGGGCCAAGCGACCTCCGATAGAAGGTATCTCGAGGCACTGCCATGGTGAACAGCCAGTTATCCGAGTCGATGTCTAGGAAGGTTGTCTTCGTCGATGCATATGATGTAATGAGTATAAAATTAAAAAAGGCGTAAACTACGGGATTAGAATAAACTGTAGTCGGTATTGAGCTTTGGGTGTAAAGTAAAAGAAGAAGAAGAAGCAAAAGGAATAAGGAATAGAGAAAGGATGTGAAAGTTGACGAGAAACTGGAAGCTGAATTATTATTTCGAAGGCAGCTGCCAACCAGCCTTGGAGAATGCTTGTACAGTGGTGGCTCAATTGGAGCCGACGGAAGTGCGATGCTCCTAGTATGACCTGGGCAGTCGGCGACTAGGGAATAATGCTTGACCTTCCAGGTTAGTTACCCTAGCAAGCAGCATTAGAAGCAGGTAAGGCAGGCTGCAGGCTTATGTACATGCCTGTACATTAGGTATTCTTGTACTAGCTAGTCCTAGTGGTCGCGGGAACTTACGCGATTGGTCTAATAAGCTGGTCTCCCCACTAATTTCCCAAGTCAGGTTGAGAACTGCACATCATTGGGTGGCCCGTGCTTTCATCACGGAGAGTCCTCCTGAGCGCTAGGCCAAAGGCTAAAAGCTAAAAGAATCGAGTTTGATATGCAACGCTTTGAACAGGATAACGTCTTTTACTCTTTCAACCTACCGAAGTTCAAAGATTGTCTTCTCATTTTGACAGGATACACCGGCGCTACCTTCGAACTACAGTTGGAACGGTTACTCTCGAGGTACATCAACTCTTAAGTTGGGCTCAAATTCATATCTCGTTCGGGTACCCCCACCATGTCTGAGACTCTGACCTGAGAACCAAACAACCACTCAAGGCGCCACCGATTCTAGTTAGACACACAAAGTCTCCGAGTAGACTTTGTTATCATGTCGGACGATGAGGCAGATCCCGAGCTCCTTGCTCTTCTAAGGCAGCATTTCCAGGGGAAGCTAAACCTAGACAGCGAGCCCGAGACTGGAGTCTTGGAGGGCGCCGAATACGTCTATGATAACTCGATCGATGTGGCCCTAAATATGAGGGCAACGAAAAATGCGTCAGCTTTCATATACGAGCAGATGCAGCAAAAGGAGTTCTCGACCGAGAGCTGGTCAGAACACGAATTACACCCAAAGGCCAAAGACGAATTTACCGTTGCCTTCATTTTTACCATGGACTTGCTTAACTTCTCGTTCTGGTCTTTACGGCCGGAAGATGAGCGGTTTGCCGTCTCATACCGAGACAAAACCTGGACCGGATACTGGAGCCTGGTTGCTTCACTACAGAGAGCGTTGGAAGAAGGTGGGTAGTGATTTTCACCTACCTTAGTTAATTAGCTGCGCAATCTTTTCTCCTTCAATATGAACCTCTCATGTTCGTCAACATGAGTATAGTTAATCACTGTCTGAAGATATCCCCATAACCGACCCGCACTATTGGCAGGACGAGAAAGAATGCAATATTGAATCTTTGAGGTACATTTTCAGGTCGTGCACCGACGAGGAGATGCCCCTACTCGAGGCGCGACTTGCTTGTCTAAGGGAAGCGGGACAGGTTCTATATGAAGTAGGTTGACCCAAATAACATATCAGCATGGAGATAACGCGTCGCCAACGCACTTCGGCTCCTTGCAGAAATACAACTGCAGCTTCACGAAATGCATAGAAGCTGCCAACAAATCCGCCGCGGGGCTAGTGAACCTGCTCGCGCGGGACTTCGATTGCTTTAGAGACGAGTTTCGGTTTGAAGGACGGCGCAAGCCGATCCGCTTCCTTAAGCGTGCCCAGATCTTGGTCGCGGACATGTGGGCTTGTTTCAACGGCGAAGGTCATGGGGAGTTTCGGGACATCGACAAGATTACCATGTTCGCCGACTACCGCGTCCCGCAGATACTAGCCACGTTGGGCTGCATAGGATACAGTCCGCCGTTGAATGCATTAGTGGCAAGGCGGGAGATCCTAGAAAGTGGAAGCAGCTACGAGATACAGCTCAGGGGTGAGTGCTGTCATTCCTAAGTCCACACTAATCAGACCCCCTTTGCAAGCGACGCTGACACAGCACAGCTTGCAGCATCTGGTGTGTAGAGCTCATCAAGCGCGAGATCAAACGCCAGCATCCGGATGCGAAGGTCAATGCTATTTTGATAGACTTTTTCTTGTATGACACAATGAAGCAATTGGAGGCCCAAGAGAAAGAGACTATACCCCATCACAGGACGAGAAGTATTTGGTACTGAGTGAATTGGATGAACAGATCGCAATTGTACTTGAGCAACCATAGAACAGTTGGTTACCGTTGCTAGTAAAACAGAAAATGATACCGCATGGCAATGTTTTGCTGGCAAAATGCCGCAGACCCTCGGCAGATTTAGTCGAGCAAAATAGCAAAAGCCCCTAACGCCATCATGAACATCGCAAGCGTAAAAACTCACCCCGTATCCCGATCTATCGTACCCCCGTTTTCTCCCATTAGACGTAAACTCTTCCCTCAAACAGCGCCAGTAGCGGTCGAGTTAAGAATCTCATCCATATGCGCCTTCTCAATCCCCTTGACGCCCATCGCCTCTTCCCTCCGCAGTATCGCAAGGACCTCCAGCGGCGGGTTCAGGCCCAGTTTCTCAGCCCGCTTCCACCGCTTCACGCGGCTGATGCCAACACAAGGCTATTTGTTTCATACGTCATCAGCAACTGCGACAAGTGTATGAATATGAGGAGTTGAAGGAATGAGAGAGATAGGTAGGTGGTTAGGTAGGTAAGTAAATGGACTTACGCCATACTGCGAGCTGACGTCCCAGTATCGCAGCACCCGCTCCGCCAGCGTCAGGTCCTCCTGGTGGACTCTCTTGGTGAGGCGCTCGCGCTCCAGCTTGCGCCAGTACTGGTCGACCTGGCAGTTGGTGACCTTGTCGGCGCGCAGCTCCGCTTCTGACTTCTCCTCCTTCACCTCCGGTTGCTCAACGTCGTCCTCGAGCTTGACCTTGACTTCTTCTTCTTCGCGCTTGACCTTCGTATCATCTTCTTCGCTGGTCGGCTCCTGCGCTGAAGAGATGTGCTTCGAGAGCGGGCTCTGCTTCGCCGGCTTCGAGGACAGGTCCTTGCCCGACTTGGGCACGGACTTGGTCACGCGGTGGTTGAATGACAGCGTCGCTTGCTTGCCGGGCAAGGAGCGTCTGCCGCCCGAGCGTCTAGTGGTGGGCATTGTGGCGATTTCCTTTTCAAGTGCCTGGTTATTTATTGTACGGCGACGATCGGAATTGATAAGGATGCTGTGCGATGTGGGTGTAGACTGTAACAGATGTGTTAAAATATGTGCGTGACTTTGTGGACCTGGGATTGGAGGAGCGCAGGAGCGATAGCTCAATGGCGGAATGACGTGGGGGATTGTCGGGTGGTGCCTTCCCGAATATTGGCGGGGCAACACGAAAGGGGAGCGCCGTCACGTGAGAGGATTGGTCCACTTATTTAACGACAAAAGGGGCTTTGTAGTCTTAACCCCTTTTTACATGTAAGGGTGCCTACACAATAGAAGACTGGTAGATGTCATTTTGCTACGGAACACCACCTCTTCTTGGGTTTCATTGTCCTGTCTTATATAGATAGCCAAAAGGGAATAGAATGACTGTCAGTAACGATGTTATCCCGGTTACTTGGTTCATGAGCATGGTCACCAAGAGTCGGATAGCAGAATAGCGCAACGAATTATTCCTTAATTAGAGGGGTACTTGGAATGAACTTGGAGAATCTAAACGGTGCAAAATTCCTTTCTCCCAGGAAGTTGCTAGTTCCCGAAAGGATAAGTCAAAAGATTAACACCCTTCTTCTTCCCCATCCTAACCTAGGAGTTCGTCCTGCTGTCGTTGTGGGCTTGCCCATGTTGCAGCTCTAAAAACGCCGTATTAGTCAATTACAAGCCAAAATTACGCATAGTCATCGACATTGACTCATAGCCCCTGTCCACGCCGTGAACATTCTGTCTCCCCCGGGATCATTGGCGTAGGCCATCTCGAACAGCTCAAGGAGGATCGCTCCGTTGCGGATTCTCATCTGAGCCATCGTGTGCTCGAGACCTGGGTCTTTAATATTTTATTAGCGTGTCATCCAGCATTCGGAATAGATGTCGATGCGTACCACACACTAGCATCACCCGAAGGCGCCAGAAGGTAGGACTTCTCTGAAATTCTTGAAATCGGAGGAGCCGGCCGTCACTGTACGTGATTCGTCGGTGCTCTGTGTTTGCACCCTTCATGTTGTTGTGGCGAAACTCAAGGGGGTATTCCTGGAGATTCGGCGATTATGCGGTTTATGGTTGTGTAGTTGTGCGATAATTATAGGTGCTCTGGGTGATGGTGAAATCCGCTGATAAGGTTGAAGTTGATCTAGGAACTTTCCGTAAGAAAAGGTCTGGTGTTTACGCTAGAAAGCATATGGTATCTAGAGTCAACGCACGGTCTGTCTAGCACCATTGCGAGCTCGTTGTTTACAAAGGGGAAGGGGTATCGGGACGACGCCTCTGATTTCGTAGTCAGGGGTTGATATATAGGCACATGGCGGACTATGTAAGTACTTAGTCACCTCATCCCAATCCGTCTTCTCCCTGGTGTCCCATAACCCCGTGAACCAGTGTTGCGGTACTTCACAACTTGGGCTCCCACCCTATCGTACCCTCCAGGACCATCTCACCCCGTGGTGTTCTCCTTGCCACTCTCAGCCTTTTACCGTGCCTCTGCCTTCTGACGAGTTTCTGCGGCTCTATTCTCGGCAGCTTGGTGCATGTCGATTTCTGCAAAGGAAAACAGTTGGCTACATATATCACAAAGCATTTCTCACGCTTTGCTTGGGTTTAAGAAGGACGTACCTGCGTTTAGCTCTTGCTGGCAGGCATCCGCTGTTTTGCCAACCATTGTAGCAAGTACGTCGATGGGCCGGACGTTAAGCCGACCAGAAATACTATGCGTGATAGGATCTATATAGAACACATTAATCGAATATCCACCCATATTGGAACCTTTTTCCAGCTGATACGTACGATCGACGATAAACTCAAAGAGCCCCTTGGCTGAAGTGTCCTCTTGGTAAAGCTGATATAGCTCGTCGAAATCGAGGGGCGAAATGCGGTATCTGCCCGACATTGTGGAGATATGGTCTCTGGTCGCTTCTATAATATCTCGAATCATGCGTCTGGTAGACATTGTGTTCCAGTTAAAAGCCTCCTCGTTATTCGTTAAACCCCGTTGTGTCTGTATAATGAGATGTTTGGCAGCACAGTGAGGTTTGCACGTGGTCTGGTCCCTCGTGACTGGGCCTTCATCGCACTCTGGACATCGTGTGACAGCTCTGTAAACCTCCGGTGACTGTCGCACGTTGCTCGACTGCTGTAGTTCACACCTGTTGCTCGGTGCACTGTGACTATTCCGCTCTGTATATCCAAGTCGACGCCATCTCCTTGCCATAATTATATCAGATAGAATAGGCTCTTGCTGCGTGCTATGCTCGTGAGCCGCACATAACGACATATTCGAGACTTCGAGTCACTTGCGGTCCAAATATTGGCGAGCTATAATATCAATTCAAACTAGTATATAGACCTCGAGCAAGCAGGCAAGCAAGCAAGCCCGACGTCCATGAAGTCAAGATGACCAATAGGAAACGCTGATCTTATTCCGTATATGTGTTGTTTGTCTCATAGTTCTTTGTCTAGATAAAGCTATGACTGGGTCGCTAAAATTAGCAGAGCTCCAATACCGAGATGCAATAAGTCTAGCATCTGCTTATGACGTGGCCATAGTAGTGGTTTTGCTCTTTTCTATTTGTTATGCCGAACAAAGTGTGATTCGCTGAATTGTCCCCGTCTGCCTTATCCAATTATTAGAGTGACTCGAGCGCCTTACGAGTTGACTTCGGTAGCTACACGATTGAATCTACGAGATTTATTAGTAAATTATTTGTTAGGGCTATGACTATCTAACATGGAAGTTATGTATGTTACCAAGCGGCCAATGGCAAGTTGCAACATAGGTCAACTTTACCAGTTATTGCCTCTATAGAATCTTGTAATTTCAGGAATAGGCGTATACCTCCTATTGCCCTCTCCAGCGAAGTCGGGGCTCGAGTAACAAGCGCCATATGCAGAAGCCCGATCTTCAACACCCGTTCAGATTACTTAAGGGACAAAGATAACAAACATCATTGTTAAAAAGATTCAGAATTGACTTCTATGTACTGCACAAAAGCGCACATGTAACTCTAAGATACAAAGAAGCCCTTGCTCCTGGTCCCGCGCGACCGAAAACATCAATTACAAGGGGGGAATAAGGCACATCAATCAAAAAAGCACAACGGTCATACCCCCACTGCCTATTCTGAGGAGTGGGAAACGCCAAACCAATCATTATTCAGTGGCTATTCAACTGATTACCTAGATCATGCTGAATCCCGCTGTGAAGCACAAGGCGACCACTGCTGGGATGACCATGACAGCGGCGGAGAGGCCCTGGGGCGCTAATGTGGGTGCGGCATTGCCAGACTCGTCTGAGCCGCTGCCGGAGGTAGTTCCGGAACCGGTGCTGCCGGGAGTGTTGATCGCATCGTCAGCAAGGGGCTTGACAGCAAGGTTCGAAAGGGTGTTGCCGTCAGCGTCCTTGACCTGGTGCTTGACCGAGTAGTCGCTGATGGAGACGATCTTGCCAGATGGCTTAGGCGAGACACCATTGTCAATGATATCCTGTGCTCCAGGAGGGACGGCGGGGAGCGTGAAGTTGTTGTTGAATCCATCCTCCTTGATCAAGCTGGCCTTGCACGTCGGAGGTGTCACCTTCGCGCCGGTGGCCTTGACGCTTTGGACCGCGCTGAAATCAACCTTCTTGTACTGATTCTGAAGAGTGGCATAGTCGGCTAGAAGGTCAACGGTTTCATCGTCGTTACATTGAGCTAGACCGTAGTTGTTCTTCTCCTGGGCCCACTCGTAAACAACGCCACCGGTGAAAGTTCCCGTCATTTGAGGGCCGTAGATGGTCCCGATCTCGGTGAAGACACGGGGGGAAGGGGTGTTGCAGCCAAATTCAGAGTAGAAGACGGGGACGGAGGTGGTCTCGAACAACGCAACCAGCTGGTTGTATCCAGACTCTTCGAAGGAGCTTTCGCCGCACCAAGAGTAGCTGTTCAAGGCGAACATATCGGCCCGAGACATGTCGTTCTCCTCGCCGTCGATAGAGCACTGGAAGTAGTTCCAGGTATCCTCAAGGACGTCACGGACGTCGGCAGCCGAATATCCAACAGGGATGGTACGGTCGGCATGGTTCTTGATGTAGTTCTTGAGGTCACGAGTGACAGCACGAACGTAAGGGGGGACAGTGGAGCCGGTCTTGACATTATCAATGACCTCGTTGCCCGAGAAGAAACCAAGGGTGTTGGGGTAAGATTTGAATGCCTCAACCACGGCAAAGGTGCGGTTCAGATACGCAGCATAGTATGATTCCCACGGCGCACCGCTGTTGAGAGACTCGCCTGAGAGGGGAGAGTTCACGTCAATGATCATGTACATGCCCGCCTGTCGGTCACGGTTAATTTAGGCTTGCGCATTAACTAAGATACCTGGAACTTACAGCATTGAAGATGCTGGCGCAGTCGTCGTGGTTTAAGTTGGGGTCTAAGTTGTAGACGCGGATCGTGTTCACACCCAAAGCCTGCATGAGTGCGGCATCCCGTTTGCAGACATCGCCGTTGGAAAGAGGGTCCTTGCCATGGCTTGGATCATAACCGGAACTTCCACCGATTTGATAAGCCATGCCGACGATCTGGAACGAGTTGCCGGTCTTGGAGTTGACAAACTCCTTGCCTTGGACTTCGAGAGGCGTGACGGCGGCCGCTAGGGTCGCGCCACCCAGGGCGACGAGTGCCGATTGCAGCAACATGGTGTAATCGGTTCAATCAAACTGTAGGTTACTGTGATACAGCTGATTTCGAGACGGTTCGTTATTCTCTTGGCGATAGATCCCTATGCTTTTTAATAAATGTATGCGCGAACCGATTTCACGAGCTTTGTATGCGCCACAATTAACACAAAGTAGCTTTGTCAAATAGATGTGTTGAGTGAGTGACGAGAATAGGCCAAGGGGCCGAGAAACGATTGTAAAAAGGACTAAGAGAGTGATAGTGAAAGAAAGCACCGAAAAGAAGCCAGTAAAGAGTAATTTGATGATGTAGAAGGAGTGACGAAGAGGTCGGGTACGAAGGAGGGAGAAGAGCTTAATACATGAATGATTGGAGGGCAGGAGTGCAGGAGAGAGCGAGAAAGGTACAATGCAACGGTACATTAACACGATGCCAATCACGGGCCAGTAACTGCGGTCTGGATTTTACGAGGGGTTTGACTAACTGACTAGGGCTGCTAGGGAGAGGCTAGGGCGCCTTCTGTTGCAGTAATCAATTCCAGCGGGACCAGCGACTAGCCTCAGCGGACAGCGCCCCCTCCAAACAAGGTAAGACCCATACGATGCAGTTCGTCGCGATTCTTTGCTGGAATTGGTCCATCTGCGCTCGCACTAGTAAAATTCGACCTAATTAGGCATCACCAGTTTACACTGTGATGTACCACCAACTATGAGTGGTCCAGTACCGTATTCAACCGGCTAGCACAGTGATACCATTGAACGACACTGTCGCGAGTTATGCAGTTCATGATGGGTCCCTACCCAGTGCATGCAGTTTCACCGACCTCCATATATGTGTATCCATACTCCTGATGGATCAAACGATTTTATAACACGTATTGTTGTCATAGGTGTGTTGTTTGCTCATAGATTTGTTATTTGACACAATCCAGAACATCTAGATCGCCTAATTTCTCTATACTCATAGAGAAAGGACAAATACATAAATAGGTAGTATGCTATTCTGATCGATTTATGGTCAAGCTTACCTTTTTAATGAGGTCCAATACGAGGTCAACAAGACTTTGTTTCTTCTTGGCGGGCCCTGGTAGGCTTCTTGTTACCTGCCTATTTTCTTGTCGTCTGATACGAGCGTTCTGTCGTATGTATTATTCATAGGGGTACGAGGTAGCGTATTGCACAATAATACCATGTCACCTATCCCAGAGAGGTAGGCTTGGTAGACTTGGTAGGCTATTTCGAGCGAGCGCCACCTGTTTCTTCTGCCTCTTCCATCCGTCCTTCGATGTCTCGGCTTCGGGATGTAGATGTTCTACAACGACGTCACAGCCGTTATACAGGCGCTGATTTGCAGACGTGATGAAACACGGTCCGTTTTCTGTGCGCGTGGGTACCGGCGACAATCGCAATTCGCAGCTCTTCAGCCAGATGAGAATTCCCCTGAAGATCCATTCGAGCCTGTCAGAAGAAAAGAAAAATTCCGGGGGGTCATCGATTCCTGTTAGGGAGACCCCTGTCTCAGGGGGTGCGGACCCTTCAATAATCGAAATTGGAATTAGCTTCGAGACGGCGCCAAATGACAAAATGGGATCTAATGCAGATGCACAACGGCGGCGGGACACTAGCCACCTGCTACTACACTAGCCACCGACAATGCACACAAACGATGCACACCAGCCTTAGACTTACCGCCCTCCGTTGGGCGTTAGCGCCATATATTCTGCCAGTTCCACCACCTCCGGGCTGTGCCGGCCGACTTCTGCAGCCTGCGGTGCGACACGAGGGGGTAAGCAAAGAAAAAAAAGGGAGTGGCGGTGCGGTCATAACTTAACCAATTGATCGGACGTTGTAGTTGCCTGGCGCTACTTCACATGCACAGTCAGACGGCGGCATTTCTGCGCAGACTTAGTACATTTAATAAACCCGGCATATTTCCTCTCGTCGCTCGTTCCCACGTATCGTTGGCGGTACCCAGAAGCGCAAACACAATGGCTTCCAGTACGTCTTTTTCCATGCGCTGAGATCGCGTTTCGATGATCCAAACATTGGATAATAAAATGATAGAGACAAGTACCTCGCAGCTAACACATTCATTTCACAAACAGCACTCCCGCAGGACCGCCGCCCCGTCGTAATATCCGGCCCCTCGGGCGTGGGCAAGGGCACGCTATTCAAGAAGCTGTTCGACGCGCACAAGGACTGCTTCGCGCTGTCCGTGTCGCATACGACGCGCAAGCCGCGCGCCGGCGAGGCCCACGGCGTCGACTACTACTACGTCTCCCCCGAGGAATTCGAGGCCCTAGTCCAGGCCGACGGCTTCGTCGAGCACGCCAAGTTCGGCTCCAACCGCTACGGCACCTCCAAGCAGACAATCCGCGATCAGTCAGCCAAGGGTCGCGTCGTGGTCCTCGATATCGAGATGGAGGTGAGTCCCCCCGCGACCTAATTCATAGATTATATTTTCAGTTAGGCGGAGGAGGAGAGGAATACGAGAAAACCCGCTAATATGGGAGGGAATAGGGAGTCAAGCAAATGAAGAATAGCAACATAGAAGCGCGCTACGTTTTTATCAAGCCGCCGAGCTTCGAGGAGCTCGAAAAGCGACTACGGGGCCGAGGCACCGAAGACGAAAACTCCATCCAGAAGAGGTTGGACCAAGCCAAGGTCGAGCTCGAATTTGCGAAGACCCCGGGTGTGCACGACACGATCATTGTCAATGACGACGTTGAAAAGGCCTATAAGGAACTGGAGGACTTTATATACAAGCCACTAGCGTAGATAATTGGAAGCCGGAGATGTCCTTGGTTAAATCCCACCTATACTTTGATCCGGACTTATAAAGGCCATAATTTCAGGAGTCATACGTCATTGTAAAGTAATATCCTAACACGGGTCACGGAGTCAAAAATCTAGGCATAAGTCTCGTATTTATTCCATCAGGTATCAGAGCGGACTCTTAATTAGAGTACAGTAGAGGCTTGACCACGGATTAATCTTAGCAGCTTTAGAGAAGATGAAGAGAGCTTCGGGGGAATACTAAAAGGAAATAATAAAGTCGAGTCGCCAGACTGTGTAGATGGAAATACTGCTTGCTCCTCGGCCAATAAACACATAACAAGCCTTGAACAACCTAAACGGCCAACATAGTTGACCTAAAGTTTCAAGCACGCCTCCTCACACACCCTCGAGCATCTTCCACGCGGACATAATATTTTTGGAATCCCATCCCGAGGAACTTTGGGGCTCCTGTGGTAATTCTTGAAATGAGTCACCTTGCCGATGTTGTATCTTACATATCGGAGAGTAGCTCATAGTAACAGTCGTGAAAGGGTAATTAGATATCCATCGCAAGGATGGCAAAGCCCGGGAACCCGAGGAACGCCACGTACAAAGCATACATGGAAAAAAAGAAGACCTAGTAGCCGTTCATAGTCATACGTTGAGAGCTTCTGCTAATCTCGCGATCCGCGGCGGGGCTGATCGGTCTGCTGCCGTGGCCTTGTGCGCTGCTCTCCTTGAGCGCCAACAATTGCTTGGCACGGAAAGTCTCGTAGTGGATCTGCGAAGTGGTCTCGATGAGATCCTGAAGGTGCGTTCGGAGCAAGAAGTTTCTCAGGTAGACGAATTCGCAGTGGTTCTCATCCTCGACGTTGATGACACCCCATCGGTTCTGGCGTCCACGGACTTGTTTGCCATTAACAATGATCGACTTCTCGGAACCGACAACAGCAAAGGGGATGAGGCTCTGTATAGTGTATTAGTATATGTAATGAGAAGCAGAGGGGCGCAACATACCTTAATTTGAGTGTTAATCGAGCGCTCTTCCTCATCAAGCTCATCGTTGTCATAGGGGTACATCTTGAGGTTGTGGAAAGCGAACTCCTCCTTGATGCGCTCCTTGAAAGCTTGTCTCTCTTCCAGAGTCAGCGAGTCGGCCTTGGCAATAACCGGCACAACGTTGACGACATCCGAAAGCTTCTTCAACACGACAATGTCGATTGGCTTCAGGGAGTGTCCCGAGGGCTGGATGAAGAACAAGCAGCAGTGAATACGGGTGTCGGGGATGTAACGTTCTCGCTGTGCTGTAAGCTCCTTTCGCAGGTACGCAGAGTGCTGATCTTTGATGTACTTGACGATTGGATCCCAGCAGCGGTCGTTGTTGACCAAGTCACCATAGCCCGGGGTGTCGACGATGTTCAGCTTCAGTCGGACACCATTTTCCTCGATAATGTGCGAGACGGGGTGAATCTCGGTGGTAGAGCGGATCTGTTCATCGGGAACCAGTCTACCCTTCGAATCAATCAGGTGGGATGCGAAGATGGTGTTGATCAGAGTTGATTTTCCCAAGCCAGTCTGGCCTATGATACGACACGAGACACGTCAGCTATACGAACCAAGCGCGATAGTCAAACGACGGTCGCTAGATAACTAAACTTAGAAGGGGAAAAACTCACCAACGCAGATGACGTTGAATTGGAAACCTCTCTTCAAGAGCTTGCGCTCAATCTGAGAGGTGATGCTGTCGAAACCGACGTGGCTATTGGGATAGATAGTTTGCGTCGCCATTTCTTCTGACTTTGACCGATGATCAATGAATAGATAAAATGTCAACTCCTATTCCAAGAAATAGCCGAGTGGCAATTGGAGGAATGAACAAACAAATGTCGACGTGAGGCGAGACGAGGTCTGGTAACGAGGCAGAATTGTTGAAGTTTGATGATGAGGAAGAGAAGGTTCAGGTTCGTGCCGTCTGGGAATTTTTTGACGTGAAGGGGATGGATCTTCTCTTGATTGCTCCCTGCGATTTCCTGCTAAACTAAACAATAATTTCCGTGAGAAGGTACAAGGCAAGTTGGGCTGGGGACTACAAGAAAGGGGGAAGGGGGTTGGCAGGTGCTGATAGGTCAATGATTGTCTGTGCATAGTGGACCCGAGCTTGGGGTTGCAGGGTCGCAGCGTCGTACGTGCTGTGTTAGCTTCTGTGCCGGCTGATGGCAGATGGCGAGTTGGGATTTCTATCAGCCAATCAATCTGATTTCTACGCTAGAAACTTTTTAGACGACGACAAGCTCTTCCTATCGACAACTCCTATGCATTCACGATAGCGCTTGACAATCGCGGGTTTTTAAGCTTGTTGCGCATTCTACTGAGAGAATTCCTCAGTCAACCCAATTATCACGACTACCACATTCACATTGGTTTAGGACAACCGGCAACACGCCTGCTGAAATCACCAACCATGGCAGCTATACAGCAACTGCGAATGGCCTCAATCTTTTCCTCCCTCTTCCCGAGGGTAGCGTCGACAAGCTTCAACACCTCTTTCCGGTCCGCAGTTCTCTTCACACAGCAAGCGCAAGAGTCTCGGCTGCCATCGATATCCGCGCTGGCTATCGCGATCCCCGCTGCCATCTCGAATATACCATCGCTATTGGGCGATATTTGGGAAGGGATACTCCGGGCAGTACCCAAGAAAAAGACTTCACATATGAAGAAGAGGCATAGGCAGATGGCAGGCAAAGCGCTAAAGGATGTCACGTCACTGAACAAATGTCCGGCTTGCGGAGGAGCAAAGAAGATGCACACATTATGTTCTAGCTGCATGGGCCGTACGTTGTTCTCTTCTACGGTTGGACTATTAGATACTAACTGGAGTATTCTTAGGTCTTGGAGGTTTGCTGGAACGCGACTTTAAACAAAAGGCATGACCAACGGGTCTATGCTTTGGGGACCATGGGAAGATGCGTGAGATTTCGCAGTTGTACAAATCACGCACCCAAGAGAGTGGAATATGCGCATACTACTGGCGTTCTGGTTTAAGGCTTAGAGATCCCGCAGTATATGACTGTAAAACATGTACAACGAAAGCTATATTCTTTTTGATACAGGTTTCTGTGTTTTCCAGTGTGAATAGCCTCCCTGAATCCTCCGATTTATTCTGCGACAGGCGGTCCAATGATGTTATTAGTTATGATTCCACTGCTCCATATACATCCATCGATGAAAGTGTTATATCTATAAATTCGTAGTGTATTAAAGTAGGGAGGAGGTATGATTTTGTACACGGGTGCGGTACTTCGTACGACAACTTCTGTATGTCCTTAAGCCTAGGTCTCCATTTTTGCTGGACCCCACCATAGCTGTCGCTACAATTCAACTCCTACATCATCAACCCCACCACCACTTCTTCCAACCTACAACATCTCGACATCTTGAGAAGTCCACATGGACCAATAGCAGCCATGGTGAGTACATGATGAAGAATGAAGTAGCGCGCTTAAAGTATGACTTACTTACACAATTTCAGTCGAAACAATACCTTACCACGCATACCATCGACAATGGTGAGCACTGCCCTTTTCTTCGGTCTTGTCCAACTTGCGCCTTGCGACTCATGGTCTCCAGCTCTTAGAGTCCCCAACGATGCTCATGCTTTAACGATGCATTATGCTAACGGTCGCTAGCACACATAACCGACATATTCTCCCTCGCCGCTACGCCTACAGCGCTACTCTCCGCCAGTGGTTCCTCGACAATACACATTCATGCCACTACACAACCCAACATCCCGCTAGCCCAATCTCTCACCGGCGCGCACAAGCTCGGTTGTCATCATATTGCCGTCTCCCATAATGGCAAGATCGCAGCATCAGCCGGCTTCGGTGGCGAGGTGAAGATATGGAAACTTGAGGGCGGCGATTGCCAACCGTTTGGGGAGCTAGAACCGGCGAAGGGTGCCGGTAAGGGCGCTGGTGAAGTATGGGCCATTGCGCTCAGCGAAGACGGCCGATATCTGGCGTCCACCACCGCCGATGGGCGAATCACTGTGTGGGATATATTTGGGGACAGATCTGAAAAGATACAAGAGTACGAGACTGGTAGTGCAGGTTCTGGTTCTTTCGGTTTGTGTGTGGATCTGAGTCGTGACGGAAAGTACACTGCCAGCGGCCATCAGAGCGGCGCTGTCTATGTCTTCAACAATGAAACCGGCCGACTGCAGTACTCGCTTCCTGGTAGGTCCCTCCTTCAAGAAGAGACGCTTGCCTCCTGTTCCAAATAGTTAATCAGGGAAAAGGACTTGTCAAGCCTATTCGAGCCGTGGCTTTCTCCCCTGCCGGTACACGCTTGGCTGCTGCTGGCGATGCAGGTATTATTGCGACTTACGACACGATGCACGGCGAGCACGTGGGCAACCTAACCGGACATACGGCCTGGATTACTTCCATCGATTGGAGTGATACGGGCGAGTATCTACTCAGCGGCGCTTTCGATGGAAAAGTAAAGGTGTGGTCTATCGACCGATGTGCTTGTGTTGCGACACACAGCGAGACGGATAAGGCTCTATGGGCTGTCAAGTGGCTGCCCAAGACGGCACGCAACGAGATGTTCTGCACGGCCGGTGCGAACAGAAGCCTGACTTTCTACCGCGAAGCTACTGGTGCATAGCGGATTTGCTTGATTGTTCAACCTGATATCTGCTTGCTTGGCGTTCAGAGAAGGGAACGGAAAAAGGGGTTCGGCATATGCGACGGTCAATACCGAGGTTCATGTGCTTTGGCTGTTAAGATTTCTATCACATTCTCCTGACGAGTGGGAAATTTGACGAAATGATGCTATTCTTCTAATAGAGCGCTCTTCGGGCTTCTCTATAGTGCTTGATTACTATTCAATAATCTCGTCCATGACACCTACCTAGTTCTCTTCTAAGTCACTCCAGAGCAACGTAGGAGGTCAAGTAACTAGACAATGAATATGATTGTGCTGTAGATACCTTTATATTTGTTTACTAGGGGTGATATATAATAGACATTATCGAAACCAGAGGCATCTCATCATCTTGGACAGACTTGTGAGGTGTAGGTCACAGTACGGCAAGCCTACATGTGTGTAGAGCAACTCCGAGATTAATAATCGACATAATTAAATTCATGTTCACATAGGTAAATATTTAGCAAATGCTTCGTAGCGATCACGGAACTTTTCGATGCTATGCTGGGATAGCTGCGTCGGTCCGGTGTGTGACTCAGGGCAATATTGCATATACCTGGACCCCTGAACGCCCCCTCTCATTGGCTCGACACGGCGTGCATATAGACTTATACACTTCAAGAAGGGCGTAGACTTGGGCTAAGTTGTCGTTTTTGATTCCCTCAATATTAAATAATCAGTTGCTCAAGGTACCGACTACCATTCACCACGTTTCTGTAACAATACAGCATCCCAGTGAACAGCTTATACGCATTACATTAGAAGAACATAGGGAAAGCTTCAAAATTGCCTGTCCCCTGACCTCGACAACTTGCACTAGCGTCTGGACGGGAGCAATGGCCGACACCCCAATAGCAATAGGAACAGCGCCGCTTCCGGTGGAGCTGCCAAGCCCGCCGGCTGCAGAGACTACGGCGCAGGAGGAGTCCCGTGCGAACATGGCGCTCCCGCCCGTGACTACGGGGACATCCGAGCACTACGCCCAAGGCCTTGCGGCAGCCGTCTCTCGAGCCTCAGCCACCAACCCCCTAACCATCATGTTCCAGGGCGAGAAGCTGCCGCCGGGCCAATCGATAGCGGATCTGGACACGGCGTCGATCGAGCGCCTGGTCTACGACGCCGCTACCGCCCGGCTTGCGACCAAGCTCGCGCATGGCGCCTTCGTGGCCGAGGCCGCTGGCTTCGCGGCCGTGGCCTGCTGGGAGCCGGGGCGCGCGGGCGAGTCGCATCGTACAGACCAGGATGTCCTGGCGGAAAGGCCGATATTCGCCATGTTCTTGGATAGATGGACAGATCTGATGCGCCGCTGCTTGTATCCACTGGCCCAGCGCGTGAGTGGCGGCCGCTATTGGAAGTTGAGCCTCATGGCGAGGGACCCGGCTGTGCCCTATGTCCCCGGTGCTGGTGAGTGGCTTTCGATTTATTTTGGGGAAAAAGCACAAGGAGAGGAGAGGAAGAAGGCCTCTGTTTTTCGTTTAGTTTACTTGAGGTTGGAAGTCAGGGTGTTTCCCTGTCGAGTTTGCTTGGGGAGTTATTGATGCTGGGACATGCACGAACCTGCCCCCATCCCCTAACCAGCGCAAAACTAGAGATCCCTAGACCGACTGCGGAGTGTGTAAATAGAACAAGGTCGGGAAGCATATTACTGTATCGTCAAGTTGTAACCGCTGTCTTTGACTAGGTGCTAGGCATAGAGGGCCATTATCGTGGACTTCTTACCAAAAGAGGTCGACATACTATTCGATTCTTCACTGTTCATCTGCAATTATGTAATCTCGTAATTATAATAAGAGCGATTGCTGACTCCATATGTTGTAGTGAGGGCTGTACTTGTCCCATTTATGGACAGGTTCACTTCAGATGAAAACGAGGGTGGCGCTATGCCCGTATGGCTCGAAGCCGGGAGCGAGCGAGCCCGAGATGTCTACGCGCACTTTGGGTTCCGCGATGTGGGTGAGATTGAGGTTGAGGGTGTTAAGACTTGGGGCATGATTTACACGGGGAATATCCGCATTGAAGATACAAAGTAGTAGAATATACCAATCGTCTTTGTATGCGTATGCTGATTTGTCTACGAAGTGCCCTACAATATCCGTAAGCCCCAACGGTCCCTATTACGCTAATGGTTAAATTGATCTATCAGCGTATAGATATCTACTTACTCGATTAGCCCTTTATTCTGCTAGAGAGCATGTCTTCATTTAATTAATGTAAAATTCAGGTCAAAACCTGACCAGTTCCAATGAGTGCGTACTTGCTGTTCGAAGATTCGTTAATGGAAATGGACTTGAATATTAAGAATTGTACTCTAGGAACACCAGTCATTTGAATATAGAATATGTATTGAATTAAAATGCTCGAATAGCTGGTAGAGATGGTAGATGAATGATTGAAGGAACTTGTTGGGTAATGTGTTTACCGATTATTGTCTGCATTGAGGTCAATAAGCTTACATGGCCCTTTCTGACATTGTTACCTACGAAAGGGTAATTTAATAATAGGACCTAGTATATTTCTTAATAACGATCTACGCCTTCATGTCGGAAGCCCTTGAATCCACAGTTGAGATGCTCCTAGTTGTAAGTAGTGTAGGGAAAACGGGTATTCAGGGGTATTCAGGGGTAGAGGTCACTTCTCAAGTATCTACCAGGTTACATACATCTATAATTCGATGTAAATATACCAAATGACCCTTCGCCTTAACTAAAACATATAAATAGGGTCCAAGAAATCTATCTACCTACTACAGTAGAAGAAGCGATCTTAATGGAATCAAGGAGGAGTTTAATTCGTTAAACGTGCTAGGCAATATATCTCTCTGACTCTCGAATCTTCGCCATCTGTGATGTCCCACTCCAAGAAACCAAAGAGTTCTAAACATAGAGCCAGGTCCGATGTCGAAAAGGCTAGAGGCCATATATACCTAAGTAGGTATTGAAAAGTGATGGTGGTGGGTGGATGGAGATCAAAGTCTGTACCACGGCGAAAGGGCTCCGCCAGCGAAAAGGCTTCTTGGTTGACGAGACCAATATAGATTATCCATCACAGTTCTTTGAACTATATACCTATCGAAAGTTCCATTTCTTGGAATGGAAACTGGTTGCTGGCTTTGGTATCTTTAATTGAATACGTGAAAGGACTGGCGAGAGCTTCTTGAGGCCCCTTTATAGTCGATTTTTTGGGGGCAATAACTCTGAAATCGTTCAAACGATTGACTTCTATATTGCCTCCCTAGATTACTTGAATACCTAGGTAGGTATGGCGAATACGTGGTTTTCGTTAACTGTACCTATCTGTTGCTGTTTTGGAGAAGCGTAGTGAAGTGTAATGTACCTAGCCAAATGGCCTAATACCGACAGCCCAGAGGCATCAAGTCTTCACAATGCCCATTATGTGTGACAAGGACATGAATGCATACTTAAACTAAGCTAATTACCTGTAGATTATATTGTGCTGGCCCTGGTTAATTCAAAATCGGTGTCTTGTGGTACAGACTAGATTCTTCCAAGACCAACACCTCTAGCAGTATTATTCCGAACACAGGGTATCTAAGACCAAGATCTATTAAACTTGAGAGTTTCGCGCTGCTCTTCTCGTTGTTTATTACGGGAAATAGTAGGTAGATACATACTTGTGCTGTCTCTGTTGGAGAAAAGGGCGCCTTTCAACGCCTGCCTCCAGTGACCACCAACTGGCCTAATCAACGTAGACAGTCGCGAAACCGTGCATGACGACATGTGTATGCATCAGTGTCGTAATATGTCACTGTAATGGAAGGTGCTGAGCTTAAAGGACGCGTGGTTATCCCAATATGCATTATTCGGCTGAGGTATGATATGAGGGTCCGGAATATTATTAGCAGCAGTTTCTCACCATAATATAGCGTTGCTAGCGAGCCTAGCGCGTTGCAAGCGGTGTTACGGGCGCACAAGCGCGATTTAGAGTCTCTGATAGTCGGTTGTTGTGGCCTACAAGTTGTATGTACCTACCTGCTTCTTTCACCCAGACAGGTACGTATGTGCCCGCCTACTTAGAAATACGTACCCCTTTTATGATAAAACCACTGTCGGTTAACGAGTGTACTAATACTGGCATAACAGGGGTGCGTAATCCGAATAACCGCCGCATTACGATTTTTTTAAATTTACTGTGTCCGGGTTTCTCTGTTCCAGCCTTCTGTCTTTTCTCACGACGAAACCGAAATGTGTTTTCTCCCCAATCTTCTCCTCTCTTCTTCCCTACCTACAAGACCACCCAGCTCTGTCAGATTCTTTCTTTACCTACCTCCTAGGCACATTTCCTCAATATAATCGACTTGGTAGAGCTAGTGCCACCTTGCCTCTCCCTACCTTGAAGACTCCATTGATATCACTATGGCGCAGTTCTAGTCGAACCAAGCCCACTAGCACATGTCCCATTCCACGCCAGTCTACTTGTTCATCACATCTCTTGACCTAGGACTCATTGTCACTACCATGTTCCGTGAGGGACTACAACCTATCTGGGGGAGACCCTGGGAATGCATACAAAGTTGGGGCCCTCTTTGTCTCTGGAGACCTCTTGACAGGTCAGACCTGTGGCACTCATGGTGAATCAGACAATAATACTCTGTATTGTCTCGACTGAAACCACTAACATGTCCATTCGCCTTCTATCTCATCGTCCATACTTGCCTGATCACTTTGGTCGTGGACTGTCCAACTTCACGTGGTAGGTGGACAACTAGTGTTCGAGTGCAGGCAACAGGTAGCTAATCTCTAATATCAATCACAGTTGCTTGCCTTAACTCAACCACCTGCGCCACGGACTTCCCGAGTTGAGTCAGCAACATCATCACACCCGCCTTGGGGACTTCACTATACACATGCCTTCCCGAATTTGGATTTCGACTATGGTCGTTACGAAGACAAGACTCAGCGCCAGTCTGCTTGCCTTACACTAAACTGTCAATCACACCACTTCAAACATGCTTGGGATTTCCTAATTCGAGCTCGCAACCTGATCACACTCGCCTTGGAGACTTCGCTACACACTTCGACGATAGTAACCCTGATAGGGACTGACAGATAACACCCACCATGAGTAACCAGTATCCAGAGCGTGGAGACTAGTTAGTTGCAACCCCCTGATATGACCCTTATATGAGAAGAGCTCACACGATACAGAACGTCGATAGCTTGTCGCAATATACCCACTGCCAATCTGACTTGGACCGATCATACCACCTCTATATACGGCGATCCTCCAGTTAGTCGACTAGTCAACCCGCTGGCGGACAGCGTAGCAGCAATCACACCCTGACCTTGGTCACTCCCATGTCGAATTCCGTTTCCTTTGTCACGCGAAACTTCGACTTCGACTCCGACCCGCAAGATGTACTCCGAATGCCATATGCGCCAGTTGTACATCTAGGTAGACAGCACTCAGACGTAGACAATATCATCATCATCACCATGTCGAATTGGGCCACAGCTATGTCAGGCATGCGTCCATTCCCATATCTGAGAAAAGCTAACATGAAAAGCAGATGCCTAACCTTCCACGGTATCAGGGCTCTTGCCGGTTCGAGCTAAATCAGTCCTAACACTCCTATCCGGGACACCCTTCCAGTCAGTCGACAAATCAATTGCCAGGGAAGCACACGGTTCCGTCAGCACATGGCTTCGATAGCGTATGGCTTCGACAGTTCACTATCCTTACCCACTCCCACACACCTTGCACTTCAGTCGACTCTATCTTGACCGGTTCAACTCTCGATGTAACTGGATCGTTCTATCTCAAGGGAATACTGGTAAGGCACTACCATTATGGCCCAGTCAATGGCCTTTCATTACTAATCCATACTAGCGGTGACAGCCTGTGATGTCTGATGACCCCAATAGGCTCTCTACACCATATGGGCATCTGTGATGATCATGCCACCTTTAGGGATATGTACCTTGTATGTGAAAACAATTCACATTATCTTGTCGAGCATCACTGACAGCCTAACTCTAGTGGTCATGGGAAGACATCCTAGACGGAGATTCTATCATACCTGACAATGACCCTGCTGCTTACCGCCGCATTATCCAAAATGGGCGGCTTGGCGCCGCGTAGTAGGGCCTGTCGCGATGCGAACCATTTCAGGAGTAATGACTACGTTGTTCTGTGAGGGACTACAACCTATCTGGGACAGATCACGGGTATACATACAGAGGAGGCCCCTTGCCCCTACCTCAGGGCTACCCCCTAGGCCTCCTGACAGGTCCGACCTTTGACAGGGCCAAGAAGATGTTGAGAGGTTATCGGCCCTGGTGTACTGCACAGGAGCGGCTCGTTAACATTTCACTCTGCGCCCTGTACCACGTCAAGATGGCCCAAGGCTTCTTGATCGTGCAGTGGATCGGGTTTGGAGAAGTCCTTAGTATCCACGTAGGCGACGACGTCCATGACCTCGGATACAACTATATTACTTAGTCCCGTAATATTGTTCAATTCAGTCTAGGAGAAGTCGAACAGGAAGAGGAAGTCTAATAGACGTCGCCGAGGAATCAAACGGAAAGTGGGAGAAATCCAACGGGAAGAGAAGAGGAGTCAGGAGAAGATGAATCCAGGAGAAGTCTAACAGGAAGCAGGAGACCCGAATAGAGGATCATGACTGTCAAGGTACAGACATATGGGGTTGAACGACGTTATCTCGTGTCTCAGAGCTAAGGCCCCTAGTGGATTAAATCCTCAACAGGCAGAGCTAAGGTTATCGGCGCTACAACCACTGAGACAGCAACCATAGCTAGCAAGACGTCGTCACTGCAGCAAAGCTGAGGGCGAGGAAAGAAGGGCTCGCCGTTATTGAATTATCATCATCTAGTATCTGAGTCTCCAGCCAGGCCAATGAAGACTGTTTCTATGTCAGGGGTGAGAGCTCATGGGGTTCTGGATCAGGTGGTGACCCACTTGATAGGCTGGGAATGTGTATATAAGGGTCCGAAGGAACCCGAGTCTTAGATACAGGTCAGGCATTGATAGGTCTTCAAACCAGCTATCTACTAGCGAGCCTCTATCTACTGCCTTTCGCTCTGTGTTACAGCCCCAACCTTGGGGTCCTCTCCAGTTCCCGATATCATGTATCTAAGGGGCTGCACGATATACCCATACCGGCATGTCGCATTAGGACTCAGGCCATGATTGACAGGTTGGTGGCACTGTCTAACACCGAGGACAAGCAGAGGTCAGATTCGTCCTACACGAAGGCGTAGTTCAAATCCAAGAAGAGTGTCAGGGAAGGGGTGCAACGGGGTGGTAGACTACCTGAAGAAACTGCCTTGTTGGCGTATTGTAAGGTAACTAGAATAAGTCATGCCTTCGAAAACGTCTAAATAGAGAGGCGAAGCTTCCATCATATGGACTAACGCACCTGAAAGCTACCCCCTTAGGGGTATTCCTAGGCTAGCTACTACTGTTCCCTGACAAAGATCTGGGCGTGTCCTGATTATGGTACTAGCCAGAGAACTTCATATTTATCATTGAACATGTCTAGATGACGACAGGAGAAAAATCAGTCTACTTGTATGAATATCTCGATATCTGGTAGCTAGGTCGGTTGGGCGCTTTCTATGCCATAATGTTGTTTCTACATCAGCCAGGTCTACACATCGATGGTTCCCATTGGCCTATTACCGGCATTGTTTGCTCAAGCTCAGTGGATATGTTTTCAATTAGTCCGTCGAGCAAGGCCCGCTGAGTATCGATCCTTTCTAGTTGTCTAAGCATGACTAAAGGGGCCCATCTACCAGACGGCTACGAAGATGAAAAAGGGGGCTATGCTAGAAGGATCCAAAGCTTCGTTTGATCAGGATAGAGTTCCCTGTATTGTGCACGGTGTGTAAGTCATTCAATATGATATGGTTAGATTGATTGCGACGTTAAAAGATCGTTAGACCTGCCGTAGTGAGCCAAGGTCAGGAGGCTTGCCAACAAAAGCGCGAGAAGGGGGCGCCACAGAGAACGTGGCCCTCGAATCCCTTCCTATATCTTCTATATCGAAAGCAACCACGGCCCGGGCTGAGTCTTAGGTATCCATCCCCTCAAAGGGGCCAATCCCTCCTGGATGTGATGACCGAACCTCATGTGCGAAGATATTGGCTTACTATTCTGTCGATTTCTCTATCGAGCCATTCCTCGACTCGATATTCGTTCGTCCCAAAGTCCTACATCTTGCTTGCAGGGCGCCGCAACGTCGAAGTTTGGGTAGTTTTGAGCTCATGATAATACCGTCGCCACCGATATATACATGGATGGCGGAGCGGGGAGGTTGTGCTACTACGTATAATGTCTTACAAATCGGCACACGCAATACCCTGGCTACTGGCGCGTTCCTCGTGGCAAGCTGCAAGAATTACACACATGAACCCACGCCGGCTGGACCAACCATCTTTTTCGCGAAAGGAGGGTGGGGGGGGGGAAGGGGGATAGATGTTGTTGGATGTGATGGGAGACAGGGAATCGATGCTGAGCGACGCTACACGCTTCGAAGCAAGGGGGTTGTCGACGGAAGAATTGTAGACGTCGCGCGGTCGTCTTCGAGAAGGCCCCGGGATACGTAAGCCCCTTCCCTCCGGGCTTTGTTCTTACATGACTTGCGCTACTTTTTCTGGGGGGGTTCACTGTTCCCCAGAATCCTTCGGGATACGTGGGCTTTCTAAGTGGTGAATGATGTGCATTCTCTCGACGAGCCAGCGTTAGCATACTGCAGGTACAAATCACACATGGTATGTAACTGCGGTGTTTTCATAACGTATGGCCTATCCTCCGCTCGTCGTCCGTCCATACATCACCCTTGAACAAGGTATCTATCTGTCTATCTAGGTATGTATGTGGCGAGGACTGACTGGCATATGTGCGCATCACACACACACACATACATACATACAGAGAGAATCAGTCAAGTCAGTCTTGCACTTCCCTAAATAAGTAGAACGGATCGACTTTCCATAAAGCTATAAAAGCCGTACGTACATTCGAACAAGCTTGGGGGGAATTGGCCAATTAATTACAGCAGAGATCTATCTCAGATGTAACGTTGATTATCAAGAATAGGACAATTGTGGCGTACTCTGTTCTCTTTTTCCGGAGATGCAAGTTTTGCGAGTCTGTGTCACCTTAGCAAAAGGGATATATGATTCGAGACAAAATGTGATGATGATGCGGTGGGCCGTAACTCAAATAGAAGAAGAAAACATGGGGGAAAAAAAAAGAAATGAGAAAAGCTTTCAGGCTTACACAATTACCAAAATGGGCGAGCCCGGTCCGATTCATTTTCGGGGCCCGATCGGATGGACGAACCGGTGCTCCCGAACGGCTCCGCACTTTGTGTTATGCAAGGGTACCCTTTAGATGAGAATACGGAGTCTTGGCCACCGAAAGAGTATGTAGAGGGCGTTGCTTTCTGGCGTTGTAGTAGTTTGTAGGTGTACATAGTTAACGGCTAGGTGTAAGTTATTAATTTTCCATCCAACCCCCTCCCCTCCCACTCCCACTCCCGTAAATCGAGAATCGAGAATAAGGGGAAGAAAAAATCCTCGACTAATCTTTCCCTTTTTTTCAAATATCTGCTGGTCCGGACCTTATCTGAACGGGCACTGTAACCGTTGCGTTTTTTTTCACCGAGCAGCCCGCCCCGTGCAAATGGGCATTCTTATTCTCCCGAACTCGTACAAGATAACAAAAACGCCACGAATCAGAGAGAGGGGTTAAGGGTGCGGGCGAGCTGTATGCACGAGTGCGGGGGGAGGGTCGGGGCCATCGAGGAAAAAGAAAACAAGTGTGTGTGAGTTGACAATGTGTGTGTGGTGTGTGGTGTGTGCAAAGGTCACGATCCTTTTTGCTTTCGCAGGCTTGGCCCCGGTCCAATGGCAGCGGCTCTACAATACATTGGCGCCGCCTTTCTGACGTACGCGGCATACAAGTCTCGTCGATTGTGCGTCGTTTTATCTGCTCCCACCGGCATCTCTCGCTCGCTACCGCAGGACGCAGAACAAGTGCATGGGCTCTGATCACCGGGGCTTCCGCAGGCTTTTGGTTTCGGTACCGCCCCTGGAGCTGGCAGCTCGCGGGTTCAAAATGTCAGTTCACTTGCCTGCAGAGCTCGAGGCCACATCTGCAACTCGTCAAGGCCGAATTCCGAGATGTTGACATCAGGACCGTCGTCTTAGATGCCATCACCGCAACGTCTTAGGAAATTTGACGCTGTCTTCGAGCCTATCTCTACCTTGCCGCTTTCCGTCCTGATCAATGATGTGGCCGGCTTTTGCATCGCGCAGCTCGCTATTCGCAACCTAACCGAGTATACAGCTGCGGACTTGGTCCGCTCGCTCGATCTCAATGTCCCTTTTATGGCTCATGTCTCGCGAATTTTGCTCCCTCAGCTAGCCGCAAATGGACCTGCCTTGATGATGCTGAACCTCAGCTCGGCTGCTCGGATGGGTATACCAGGAGTGGCACCGTACTCAGGATGCAAAGGATTCATCATTTCACTAAATGCGGCGATGGCAAGAGAAATGGCTGCTGCAAGCAAGGAAGTCGACTGCCTGACGATCATATCTAGCGACGTACGGACACAGTCAAATACAGTCGGTCTAAGTCCAGTTTCGCCAGATGCACGCCAGTTCGCGAAGGCAATGCTTGATCGTGCACCTAGGGCAGTTAAAGGGGGATGGCTGGAATGTTTGCCGTGATGGTCACACGCTGTGGCAATTGGTGTATTGGACATGCTGCCTGGATCAGTCGTATTGCGGTTGTTGCTGGATGAGGTAGATAAGAAGAGGGCAGCTGTTGCTGAAGCACAGAAGCAGAGTTGATTGGCTGTAGCCGTGCTCTTGCATCCGCAGCGAGTCCGTACATCCCAGAGATGGCGTTCATCCTCCATAAAATAGTGATTATACCTAGCGATCCACGCCCAATACAGATAGGGCTGCCGAAACTGCAGCGGCCTAGAGAAAGGGAGAGCGGTGTAAATCTTGGTAGTTGCAACATGAAATGGCTATGCGCTTGAATTAGACGATTATTAGCTAGTTACTAGTCTTGCAAAGTAAGGTATCGTTCGTATTCTTGTATGCTTGGTGCGTATTTGCCCGGGTATCGTCAATCTTCAATCATGAGACCCGTTCCAGCCAGACGGGAAGTGACCAATCACTCGTAGACTTGAGTGGTAATGAAGTGCGACACATTCGCGACGACAACAGGTGAGTCCTCTAGGTCATATCGTAAGATGTGGACAAGGTGAGGTAGCGAAAGTTGAAAGGGAGAAACAGGCTGTCCCTGAATTGGAACATTCACCCAATCATATAATACAGGTAGGTTGGTAGGCTGAGGAACAATTAATCCGTATTCATTCGGACTGTCCTTCATTACAGACTGAACCACCATCATGACAGACAAGAAACAACTCCCACGCCAATTTGATATCTGCCTCCAGGAAGATATGTCTTGTCATCATTTGGCGGCCACTGTTTTTTCAACGTAGTTTTAACAGCATCCCACATTGTCAATGCCCCCGGATGACTGAAGGCGGCCACGATGCCGCGAGATCCCGACAGAGACGGGATGGTAATTTTGAGGATTCATAATCGCTAAGATTAATGATCCGTGCTCGGGGAGTCGACCTATTATTGTGGAACCCTCATTAATTGCTCCATTTCTGGGCCGTTGGCGACATCCAGGTGTTGTAGGCATGAGCTGAGAAGTTCTCATTAGAAAGAGGCGAAGATACATCGACCATGGAGCCGCGTAGGGCAGGGTCGACTAAGTCCTGCTCTAGGCTAGGGTCATAAGAGTAAGGGCTCCATTCTGGGGGTAAGCCGGCCCCATCTGGGAAATTGTGTAATTCTTGGAAGTGGTCAAACCCGGAGTAGTGCTGACCTAAACGGGGAATTAGTAGTCTGATTGAGAAATGGGACGGAGAGTAATCTGGTTCTGGGTCGGGTGATTTGACTTAACGACAGGGCAGGAAGCTCTCAACTAACCATTGTCGAAGAATCCTTGACCCGTGATTAGCTGATGGTACGGTTGGCTGGCGGCATGGTTCTGAATACCAAAATCATGACTTGAGTTTGAATATGACTGCTGGTGGACGCTGCGATTCACATTCATGTCCGGCATGGCAGCGTTTGAAGCGGAGGCAACGTCTTCGGAAGGCGGGTCCGAGTCGGTTGCAGCCAACTGGTGATTGTCTTCCGACGCTGGGGCATCGGGAGATCTGGGAGATAGAGTCTCATGGGTAATGCGTTGATGGCGGGTCAAGAGATCTCGCCGTGAGTACGCTGACCCACAATGGCAGACATAGGGCTTTTCCTTTGTGTCTGCGAGTTGTTAGATTCACATCTTTGGAAAGGAGCAAGAGCTGGTGAGAGCTGGTGGAGCAAGGTTGTGCAGATGGAGGATATCTCGAATTGGAATTGGAGTTGGGGTAACCAACGGGTTCGGACGTGGCGCTCCAAGTGCTCAGATCTCTTGAAGCTTCTTCCACAGTGAGTACACAAACGCTGCTGTACGCCGGATGATCCATCACGTCGACGACGGCGAGCTTGGGACTGATCCATTTGTTTTTCAGCCATTGAATAAGAGATGTAGTTATTAGGTTAAGACGAAGGGTGCGGAAGTTGGAGAAGGGCAGAACTTTCATCGTCAAAATTGTGGGGGCAAAAGTCTACCAGGGCCCATTGGCCTCAAAGGGGGGGAAGGGTTGATCGAGTAGGGGCGCGTAGAGGAGGGGGGAGAGGCGGGGAGAGACCACGGGGCCATGGAGCCACCTGATTTTGGCCGCTGTAGGTTTAGGTAGTTGGCGTTATTCCCCACCATTGCACACTGCAGCTGTACTGGGTAGTACATGTAGCTATCAGGGATTTCAGGGATTTCCAGGGATGCCGCAGCACGACAGGGACTTGTTCGGAGGGGTGGATTGTGGGGTAGCCAACCCAATCTCACCAATCTGGCCCGGCAGACACAGTAACCTACCGTCGCAGGCCGTAGCTACCGACCCTATGCTAACCAAGGTTCAAGCTCGTGCTACTCTCAGCCGCCCCCCCAACGCCAATGGAACCAATGGAACCAATGGAACAGAACACATCATATCTTTGTCAACACACTTGCTTGTTTCGACGATCCGAAGGTTTAGGCGAGGTCCATCTAGCGACTCTTGCCGGCACGTTTCATTCTGATTTTCTGCACTTTAAAACCTGCGTATCATCCTGCGACTTTCGCTTACCCTTCCGAATGAATACCACCTCGTCGCATTCGAGAACCTCTCTCGCCCAGCCGAGATGGTACGCCACCCTGCCTCTCAACCCTAACCACAGAGCCCTAGAGTCACAGTGAATGTAATTCGTATTATATAAGCACCCCGGATGGAACATGTCTCGGAGCAGTGTCCATGACCCCTTCGTATCGTCGCCTGATAGACGCACTCATATATTGATGCACTGAGTGACATGCCATATTCTACGTCATCATTACGGTAAACAGCCAGGTGAGCTGTTAAGATGTACTTGTCTACTTAGGTCTGTTAGGAGAATAGAAAGGTAGCCAGTAAAGACACGATCATCGAAGTGTTAGGTAATTGTAGTAAACGTATGTGTACGAATTATTCCATAATAGATCTACCAAACGGCCACCCTTAGAACCGTTAGAATAGCTACAATGGGATGTTTCTATCTTCCAGTACTGTTGTACAGGCGTTAGACTTAGAAACATCCATATGCTATTAGTAGCAGAATTCACCATGGAGTCGGCTCTTGCTAGAGAACATATACTCTATTAGTAAAGGTATTCAAACGACAGTCATTTACTGTCGACCATAAAACTACAAAATAAGGTCTAGTTATAAAGGCCCCAGAAGATTCGATAAAAACCCACTGTTAAGAATAAACATAGCAGATGTATAGATAACTGTGCAGCTATCCATAGTACGAGAAGCCGTAAACCCAGCTATGAGAAGCCACGGTTTACATACAAACAATCTCTTTCTTCTGCTATATCCACTCTCTAAGCGTATCTCTAATGCCTGCGCATACCGTTTCTATACCGTAAACAAAGTCAATACCCGGGAAATACCATTATAGATTAACTAATCCAGCAGCTCAATGAGGAATGATTGCACTCTTCTTCTTAACTAGACCTACTCTCTAACTAAGGTAGGCACCTATATATTCTGAAATTATTATCCAGCATATTAAGTTTTCTCACCCTTCTCACCGGTGAGAACAACTGAAGACAATTATTGCTGAGGCCAATTCTACAGGGGCGGTGTTGCCCTTGGAGTATCAGTGTAAGAGTAAAATCAATATGCCATACCTATTCGTCAACGAATAGGACAATCGCTTTTCATTTCCCTTCTATTTGCTAAATATAATTCAATCAGTAGTGAGACATTAAGCCATAGACCTCGTGGGATTCTAGACAAGCTTAATACTAAAAATATAGATCGACGCGCTGCCAAGTGCCAAGTAAGTTGGGCTATCCGGGCAGCCGGGACTCTGCAAGCTGAACGTCAGTCACAGCTAATAAGGATCGAGACCGCATGAGCCCAAGGTCACACGCGCCGGATACGTAATATGAGGAGGGATTCAGGCGAGATGGAAAATTGAAAGGAGAATAGTTGACTGTTCATAAAATAGAGCAGGGGATGAAATGTGAAGTGAATTCGGCAACGCTTTCTTATACCCATCTCTTCACCGCCACAGAATCAACCTCTTGGCAATAGACTTGACATAGCAGTATGACTATTAGAGAGAGTATTATAACCTTACTTTATTGCGACCTTACTAGTGTTAACACTTGAGTTTCCATGTAAATTTTCAATATAGCGCTTGAGTTGTCTGATAGTTATATATAAGTACAGTCAGTATAAGTGCTTTCGCACCCAGCTTGGTGCACAGCACTAATTGTTTTACACGCTAGTGTACCGATTTAGGTTGAAAGTGCAGGTCGACATAAGTCGTCTCAGAACATACTTCATCGCTTCACAGAAGACGCCTGGCGATCATTTGACGATCCACATACCTGGTGGTGTTGTAAGCCATGCACCCGTTGGAATCAAAGAGTAAGCCGGAGGCTATAGCATCCTTCGTTATTCTATCCCCTTGGAGAAATGAAGCTATTGGTTACACGATTAGTTGGAGGGTGTATACTACCTTACCCCTTTTTGTGCGGCTGTTGATACCTTACAAGCTCCAATATCGGGATCGATGTCACTAGAACATCATTCCTACGGGACCCCGACTATTACTTCACTTCAATAAATAATTCATTCAACTTGGAAACTGATATAAAAAAATGCAATCTGATTTATAGACTTCGTGAGAGCCTTGGTTTCTGAAGGCATCTTATAATGTAATAAACCAACTCATCTTGGATGTAGGTCGTGCGGTTCCACCTGGACAAGCATGAGCCACCCCGTGCGCCGACAGTACTAACCCCCCGATGATGCTCCATGCGAGTATATGCAATTGTCTGGCGATGCCATAAAAGCCGCTAGATAAAGAACTCATCTATGTCCGCTCAACCCCCGAGAAGCCCTTTCTAAAGCTGCACATTCAACCGTCTTCTTGTCGTCGTTGGTATCAAATGAGAATTCCATCCCTGAAAGAACGCCGGTCCGCTAGCGCCGGCGGACCCATGAACTCATGCTGGTATCATACGCCACGTTATCATATAGGGGTTACTTCATCTTGAGCGTTTCGCGCCTGGGTCATGGGGTTTCTGCGCATACACGGAATGGAATGGGAGGTAGATGTGTGCTGTCGAGTTCAGAAGCGCCTTCCGGACGTCGACCAGGTAGACCTCAACCTCTTCCGGCGTCCAGCCTAGTCCGTGGGTGAAAGGCCTGATGCTGAAGCCGTGCAAGCCGTCGTATATCATATTGCGATTATATAGGCCGATCTTTGCTTGATGTGGATCTGTCGACCACGTCCCTATCGGGGCTTTCAGCACCACCTCTCGAACATGGATGAAGCCCGCCTCCCTCAACCATCGCGGATAACTTTCCACGGATTGGATGCAGTGGATGTCGAGCCCATCGAGCGCTCGGGCGAGCGTCGCGGCATATAACGCGCAATGGTCGTTTTCCAGCATTGTATCGTTGTCGCACTGGACGACACATTTCAAGTCTTGTATTTCGAGCCACCCACCTGGCTTCAATGCCCTGCCCCACAGGTCAATCATCTTGCGGTGAGTAGCAATGCCTAGCAATGGGGAAGGCCTTACTTATACGCTTCGGCGATAATCCTGGGCCAGTCCCGTATCGTTGGCGCCATTTGACGGGCGTGGATGTAATCTAGCGACCTTTCTGGCTGAACCCACTCTTCCTCTATGTTGTCGACGAGGAATTGCACATTACGTGGCACCCATAGAGGCTGTATCGGGCTGAGATCTATCCCTAATATCTCAGCTTCGGGATACTCATCGCCCACTGGCGAGCGGAAGGTGAACTTGTCAGCGCTGAACCGAACGACGTAATTCACTCGGTAGTAGGAAAAATTACTTACTATCTATTGCCCAAATGCCCGTGCCCGTGCCAATATCGAGCACAGATTGCGGGTTGTCGAGGGGCGCGTAATGCAGCTTGCCGTCGCACATCAGCATGACCATGGCATGCTGCATATCCTCGCGCTCCTGCTCGGCGTCGTCATTGGGGAAATGATAACGACCTTCGCTGTACTTGTGATAGCGACGAGAGTTCTCAAAGACGTAGTCGCGAACTTCTTCAGACATGGATATAGAGTCGGCTGAGAGCATGCCTGAAAAAGCGTCGTAGCCGTCTTCATCGTCAGCTGATACCGACATAACCGAGTCTACGTCGATGGGTACGTCCCCTTCCTCTGCGCTCCTCGCAGGTGATGGCTTACCTGAAGGACTCGAGCGCGATCCTGATGGTTCCGTCATTGACCCGGGTTACCTTGGGACGAGGTTGCAGCGTGGTGGCGAGGGAGCATTAAAGGATAACTGTTCTCTTCTCTTCGGGACGGGAAGACTGGGACTGGGGGGAGAGGGTTCTCTGGTGGTGGTGATCAATGATCACGACGGGTTCCAGCGCAACGGAGAAAAGCCCCGCCAAGGTGGCCACCAATATAGAAACGAAGGGCTATTGGCTCTATAGCAGAAAGATCCCCGCTTGCCTGCAGATGGAGGCGTCGAGACCTTTCAATGAGATGCAAGCCGACCTTACCAGAAGCGAGGTGATAGTACAGTCGGGGCCCCAAGAACAGGAACGCGCCGACCCAGCAATTTGGAACTCACCGCAGGCGGCGCAGGGTAAGCGGCTTTTTAGTCCCTTTGATCTCTTTGGTCTCTTTGGGTCCCCTTTAGTCGGTGAGAGTGGCACCGACCTCGGCTTGTCTCGTGGTGGAGAAGCACCCAAGCTCTCGGGAATTTCCATACAGTTTATGTATCAAATAAAATATGACATGGCGAAAAAGGGGTTGAGGTAGGTCGACTTCATTCATTAATGCTTGCGATAGGTTCTATCGATATCCTCGACCTGAGGTTACATGTGCACCTGCTTACTTAAGATAGGTACTTTGTAGCTACGTACCCAGAGATAAGGCTAGTACGAGTACGGCAGTCTTATAGCTCGATACGCCGAACCACATGAGCTCTACCTGGTATACGAGATAGTCCAGACAAGCCACTAGAGAAATATTGTCTTGGAAATGCAGAAATGCATACACTAAAGAGATATGATAACGCCGGTGATTCTATCAGGTTATAAGGACCGACCCAGCTGACATATAGCCTACATATTGTATGTACATGGAGACTTATGCTGTGTAACTGTGGCTTCATGTCATTTGGATAACGCACCAACGCCTTGAATGATGGATTGGGTTAGGTTCTGTTAGCGCGCCATGCCACCACCTTTAGGCATTTCTGACTAAGGCAAGTGACCCAAGCTGCCGGGTTCACACTTGTACAATTTTCTTTTTTTCTTTCATTCCACAACTTCTAGCTCTCATACCGTACAAATACGGGTACAGGAGTTAACAATTAACACCGAGACGGGTTAGCCATGTTAGATGCTTTGTAATATCAGGCGCCCCTATTCTCACTTTCTCTCGGAGCAGTACGTTTGCAGAAGTGACCTTCAGAAAATGCAGCATATAAGTCGCGCAACCTACGCCCCGAAATGGCGTTTTCAAATACCACCCACCACCGGCGATGCTGAAGTCCAAGACCACACAAGTACTTATTCAAGGCCACCGCCTCGACATAAATATGTAGATACAAAGCGCCTTCAAACCCAGCAGCCAATGACAGTGACAACAAGAATGAGAACAGGAAGTTGTTAGCTGCAAGGTAGACCCTGTCAGGCCCAGCTCAGGCGTCCTCGGCCCCCACGTTGCAGTGCAATGTCATCTAAGGACGAATCCTCATTCTTAAGGAAGCCTTCGGAATATACACTTACATGATTGTCGAATGGCTGACTAACCTTCAGGCATGAATGAGAGTGCCTTGGCTACCTGCAAGGCAGATTAATTCAAGATGACCGTCGCACATAGCGAATAGATTTCTGTTAAAACCCATCGTTACGCCGTATTATGGATTGTTGTTAATGGACATGGCTTTCGCCAGTACATGATTAGACATGTCGTCAGCTGATGAGGCTCTGAGCTGTGAAGTTATCGAAGGCAACCCGGACTTTTACGGCCTCGGCATCCGAATCGGTGTCTACCTACAATGGATATCGGCTTGGGTCAATCTGCTCGTGGATCCGCAGTCTGCCCAGTCGGTCTACGACGTCAACTCGGTCTTTGTCTTCGCCATTCTCGTCGCCACTATGATTGCGACGTTCGCCGAGAAACCCACCATTCGGCCTATCGAGACTCACATCATGCTGCAGTTCGCGCTGGGCTTCTACCTTACCATGCTTAGCACCTTTGGCTTAAGGCTATACTTCCTCCGTTCAGCCTCTGTCGCCGTATTAAGCACTCACCTAAGTGATGCATTGAGAGCATCCAGGGAATCATCCAGGGAAGCATTCAGGGAAGAATTGAGAGCACCCGATCAACCCCCTACATCGTTCTCCCGCAGATGGTTAGAGGCGACCAACAGCAGGCTAACACGTAGGGTTATACCATTGGGTGTCCTTTCGTCTCTCAGACCTCACCACTTATCATGGTCCGGCGTCGTTTGGCGGACTGCAACCGCCTCCATGCTGGCGACTACTAATATAGTGCTTTGGTTCAGTTCACAACCAAACTACCAACTGGCTGGACACACTTGCGATCCTCCGTTTATATTTATGTTTTCGAAGCAGCAATTAAGCGGTCCCATTGTTGGTTTCTGCCAAGCTGTATCGATTATCATCGCGGTTCCTCTTTACATCCCATCCAGCATGATGGTTCTATTCACGATACGGTTGCTCCGTCATGCAGTAGTGGCTTTGACTAGAGACTTGATGGGTTATATTATTCCTAAGGCGCCACGGCGCCTGAGACAGTTCATAGATCGTATTAAGCCGATTCTTGAAAAGGCGTCTCAAAGCCTCAAGATATTCGATTACTTCAATCCCGCTTCCTTTCCAGTCATGACAGGAGAAGCCATGTTGGTCGCTACTTTTCTTCATTTGATGCTCCGGCCGAGTGAGGAAACCCTTCGGTTTTCTGATATTTTCAAACTGATGGTATATTTGGGCCGGGGAAGGATTGCAGAACAACGTGAAGCCAGTACGCAGTCAAAGGGTGGGGAGGCGGAATCCTCTCAGAAAAGACCCAGGTAAATTGCACTTACAATATCTTCCGTTGACATCTCTAGTAAGAAGTGAGTCGTGTCACAGGTCTCTGGAGCGCCTATTCTCCATTTCATGGAATATCACTATTATCCTCACCATCTCCTGGTTCATGCTCAGCATAGGGCTTACCTTGGCGTGGAATAACTTCCAAGGCGTCAACTCAATCAACAATACAGGGCAGCTCATCCCCTTTGTTATCGGGTGCGTCAGTACGGGGCAAGTCATAAAGAAAGTCATACTACTTGGTCTTGCCAAGGTCGGTTTCTCTCTTTCCTTTATGGTCCTTAATCATGCATCCTGACATCTAGTGCAGAAATACGATGATTGGGCAGATATAACTCTAGAGTACTCCGCGCAATCAGGCTTCGCAGAAATAACCAAAGTTCGCAATACTAGGAACACGCCCGAAAACGATAACTAACAGAAGGGCTTGGCTGTTACAGCAGTCTGAGTTAGGTCAGAACCCAGACTCTCTCACATCAGGGTAGTGAAACCAGCTAAGGGCAGACCTCGTGGCGAAGAAAGATCTATATCAACAGAAGCATACGCCGGATTGCGGCGAACGCGTGAAGTAGGCTTCAGTATGATGTGAAAAGGCGCAGACCTAGTCATAACGCTCAACTCAAAGCATCTTGAACCCCGAGAAACAGTCTGCTGATATCCTCTGCGTATACACGATTTCTTCTTTCAAGACGGCCAGAGACGCAACCTTCAATGCGGTCAGTTAATCAATTTGCTTCCTTCTACAATAGCAACAGGTCCGATTTCTTGCTACTCTTTCAAGGGCGATTATCGATATGGCAGCGAGGATACCCGTAGAGAGTGAGTGGGTGAGGGCTGACTTCTACTAAACTACATCCTTCGCAGTACCCGATTAAAAGCAAACGGTCCAAGTAAACTACGCTCGAATAGACGCGATCAGATGGAAATAGGAAAAGGGGTCATGTTTGAATATAGCAATGATAGCATCCACCATGTACCTATCGTAGGTGGAAATGTCTCAATGTCAATACAGCTTTGACTCTTCAAGGTCTGATTATATCAATGGTGCGTCCTCAGCACTACAACTTGGTACAAGAATACCGGCTTGGCTCCAGTTTACTTCTTCGGGTTAAGGTATGTAATAAGTAGGGTCTCATCTACTATAAAAGTCTACCGCTCTATGAATCCCCCAATACATATCGGTAGCGATACACATTACACTCTTAGCCGCGAGCGTACATCCACCTCCTTAGGCTCAGACACTGTGTCCGTCAACCCCTGCCTAGCCTTGTACTTCGCCATCATATTGATACGTTTAAACATGAGTATGCATACCATTGTAGCCGTGCTACTCCACGGATTAAGCCCGATAAGACGATACTAAGCATTTTGCGTATTGCGACCGTCCTTCATACTCATTGTATCGCTGTCCACGGGCCCCTCATCTTCCAACATATGCTTGGGTACGCAATCCTCGTAACTAACATTAGACCCAGAAGTATCAAAGTGATCAGTCGCCTCAGAGACTCCCTGGGGAGTCAGGAGCATTTGCCCAGGGGTCATAGGAGAAACTGTTGGTAAAGTCAGGACCGTGTCTTCATCATCCTTGCAAAGATCCCTAGGGGATTCATGCTGCATCATATGGACTCTCTCAGCAAGGTGCATGCTCAGGGGCGTTCTCGCGTTTTCGGGGCTCAGCCGGGCTAATTGACTTTCTGCACTCACAGATCCGCGCTTCAAGTTGTCAATTTGTTGTTCGAGTGCCTGTAATTCCTCATAGCCACCATGCATCGGAAGTATTTCAAGTTCGGGGTATTCCAAATGCCCGTCCAGTTTCTGGCGGTCACGGTGTGTCTCCGAAGAAGCTCTCGTGTCGCGGCTCAAAGTCCCTTGGACCACTTTGCTCAGACTTCCTTTCACAGCCTTACCTAGTTGAGTAGATAGGCTTCGAGTCGCCGGGACGATGTATCTTTTTGATGACTCGCTGGGTTTGTCTGTAGACCAAGCTATCCCGTTACCGTCGGCTCCTGCCAGGACTGCGAAATCTCTTGCAATCACGTTGTCTTCTCTTCCTGCCGGCCCCGTCCTTTCGTGGCGTGTATGTGATGGCCATTTCGCCCATGATGCTGGAGGTGTCCGGAACCTTGGAGGGCCGCGATTTTGAGGCTCTACCTTGACTTCTGCCTGGGCTTGGAAGTCCGGAACGTTCATCAAGTTCACCCACTCTCTGAGAACGCTGTTCGATATATCTGATTTCGGGCTGTTGTTGTCGCCGGCGCGACATGGCGGCTTAAGAGTTGATCCCGGTTCTACTCTGGGATTTGGGCTTGAGCCGGCTTGTTCAAGATCCGCAGTCTCTAGTTTGAAAGTAGAAACAATTGGTTCATGGCTGAGTTGAGGAGTACTTCGACATACCTGGCTCTTTAACGACTCTGGTGGATGCTTTTGAGCACTAGATACGTCGCTTGCACGCCTAACAATTGGGTACCGTAAGCCTCCGGCACCGTCGCCACCATCAGTGTGTCCATCAACCTCGTCTTTCGACACTTGCTTATTAGGTAGTCCAATTGCAGACCCTAGGCTCTCTTCGTTGCTACCATATATGTTATACAACTGCGTATATTGTGCTAGGTGCTTTGCTCTAGTGGGTATCGATAGATGCAACTTGGCAAATAGTGAGCGTCTGCTAATTATCGAAGCTCGAGGCTCATTGAATTCCTCGCGAAACTTGCTGACTATTGGTGTGGCAGTATCTCGACGAAGGTGGACTCGGCCGAACCGCTTTTCAATTGACTTGAGTTCCGCTTCGCGCTGCTTGAAGCTCGCCGTATCTGAGATTGCTACTGAACCTGTCTCTACCGTCACGGCCCGCAAATGATGGACTTCATACATAGTCACATCTACTGTCGACGCTTCATTTTGAGCAGTCTTGTATGAGCTGGCTTCAGACTTATCAGCATCTGTCGTGTAGCTAGGAGATATGAGGCCTAAACATTATCATCAGATATAGAAAGACTCTCAATCAAAAGAATGTAACTCACGGCTGAAGCTTGGAAATGGCAGTATAGCCTTTCGCCCTCCTAGTAACTCCATCAGACTTAGGCGTGACCCCTTTACTGTGGCTTGACCACTGTTAGGCCTGGTAGTATATCGCGATGATGCATAGTGCGAGGAAGAGACATCACGATCATGATCCGCTGAACCTGAAACTATATCACCGGGAGAATCACCGGTCCCGTGGGAGGTAGGTTTTTGGAGCTTATCAGGATTATGAACTGGTAGCTCAATTGGACCGATACCCGCAGGTATATGCGAATTGTGTGGCGAGAGCTGAACTTGCGAAGGACCGTCTCCTATTCCAGACAAGGGACCGGAAATGATTGGTAAATCGTTTGCTAATACTTGAGGCTCAACAATACCTCTCGACATAGCTAGTTGGCCATCATGATTAGACCCCTCTGGAATAGCCTGGAGAATCATATCACTTGTTCTTCGACTTGACACAGCTGAATTTGACTGCCACTCTTGACTACATAGCCATATGTCCATTAGTGAATCCTGGCCAGAGCCCATGTTGTGGGAAGCGTCGCTATGAGGATCCTCATAGCTCGGAGTGTCGGCCGGGTCGTGTTGTTCACCATGGTTTGGTGTAAATTGCGGCTGCTGTGTGTTCTCTGTCAGCTCTAGGATTGATGCAGACCCTCGGCCACTTGGGGTTCTACTCTCAATGTAGGGTTGGTGATCGTTCTCTTTGTCAACATCCCCTCCTCGGATGGTAGTTTCTCCAGGCTCAAGACTTGTAGTAGACTTTAGGTCGTCGGGAATTCCAAGGCAGCTCGCAAGTTGTTCGGCGCTGTAAGAGAGTCGCCATGAACAAAGGGACTCCGAACCTCGAAGACTTGATAGATGAACAGGGGCTAGCTGAGGGGAAGGGGGGAAATGTGGCATGGAACCTCGTTCTTTGAGAGTTCCGTGGCCTTCAGAGACGGAGGTCTCATGTGATCGAGAGGATGATCCCGGAAAGCTACTTCGGCGAAGGGAAATGCTTGGTTGAGAGTCGCTGATTGGGAGCGTAAGGAGAACAAAATCGAGAGACTCGCTCGTAGGGCCTCGAGATGCGGCATCGTTTGCGTCTGAGACGGAAAACTCTATATAATCTCGAGGTCCACCACCAAGTACTTCGACACTGGGAGAAATGTCGGGTTTGGGCTCGTCAAGATTGCCTGTCTTCTCATCGGCTTCTTCTTGTTCTTCTTCGCTCTTCAACTCTTCTTGAATTCTCTTGCGCATCAAACGCTTGAGTTCGGCACGCCGTGCAACCTCCTCATCGCTCGTACCGAGAGATTGCTGCGAGGATCTCTTCAACTCGGACTTCTGGGATCGGGGTCTAATAAACTTGGTTCTGATCACCTCGAGCGTACCGGTGCTAGAGTTTCTAGTACTCCGCACAGGTTCTTCGTCGTCCGAATCCTCAACTTCGAGGATAGCAGGATCAACTGTAGCTTCTGGTATCGGGTTGTGTAGCAGCAACGGCGCTTGTGTGGTCACAAATGATGGCAACAATTCGAGTTCGGATATTGGAAATGGTGACTTGGATAATTTTGCTCGTGGTGGAAGAGCTGGAAGTTCAATGGTGTCTAGACTAACTTCACGAGTCGTTCGCCGGCTACCGCAACAGCATAAAATAGACATTCTCAAAATGGCCGATTGAAAAGGGATGAGAATTTGTCTAATATCTGTCAGGGGTTTCCAAGAAAAAGTCGACACCTAGCTAGAGTTAGGCAGAGAACCAGTAACCAGAATATCTCTTCGATACGTTTAATGTCAGACCATCGAAGTTTGTGCTGGTAGTTGGGCTTCTTCGAGTGCCAACTACCTGAGTTAGAGTATTGAGCGCCTGCCGCGTCGCCTTTGACCCTGTAGGGAAACTACAACATGATGCCACCTTTGGGCAAGTGGGCAATATATGAAGACAGAGCTGCTCCTGCTTGAGACACGAACTCAGCCGTTCCTTGTTGTCTTACATAAGCTGTTTCTCTCGACACTTTTCTCTCTGGCAGGACTAACTGATGGCCTTATCATATAATGATATGAACTAGTTAAATATGACAGATCTTCTGTTGGTTTCCTGTATTTATGTCTATTCAGTAAAAGCGCCATACGGCATATCATGATTATGGCCTAGCTTGAGGTCTCCCGTGTTCTATTGCGTCTTCATTTATTTACTATATGTTTTTAAGTCGTCTAGCTCGAATAATCTTATGGAAGTATAGGAATATCGAAGATTATTAACCTCTTATTCTTGTTCTTGTTCTCAAAGTTGTTAACTTACTATATATTTATCTCTGTGGTCCCTTTTGTCATCTATGGGGAAATCTTGGCAGAGAAATGCATCGTAATTAGTGTATGAGAACTACCAAGCAATTCATCTCACTTTAATGTCGAAAACTACCTCATATATGTACCTACTCTGATAGTAAATACGTTAACAACATCGCCAATGGCTATAGGTATAATCAGACTCATGTATAAGTAAACGGGTATATATAAAATTTGGGAGGGATCTTATCAATTCAATCTAACTTGAGTCTAAGACTTTCCGCTTTCATTTTTACCATGTGTCGTGAATGAGAATATCATCGAAAAGAACCCGCTATCAAGTGCGGAAGCGAAGTAGAACCGAACAGGTAAATTCTAGTCGTAGGTTCAAAGCCTACCTAGGTAGTGATGATGATTAGCTGGTGGTCCAGATTGTTACAGTAGTTCTTCAATTCTACCTGTGTTATCATTGGCGAGAAGGATATCCACATATGTAAGCTGTTGAGTAATCCTACGCTGATCAGTCCACCGTACATGGGATTATAGCCTGTCTGATAGGAAAGTAGTGTAAGATGCACACAAGAAATACACAACTGTATTGTACGGGAAAACAGCGAAACAAGAACGACGATGTCTATTTTGGCAATTCGTTAGATCCCACTTATACGTTAGTCGTTGTTAGTGCGGCTGTTGACTGTCGACTTACATAGTAGTAATTATTAGTTCGGGAATAGTCTGCGAACCAATGCGACCTAATATGAGGGAATGTAACGGGGACGATAGGGCGGTGCATCCAGCAACTTGGCTCGGTCGCGGCGGAATTGATTGAGGTTGCATGCAGACCAGGGTAGGTCGATTGACAACCATTGACACCATTGACAGCTAGAATCTTACCTAAGGCTGGAGAATGATGCGTGGTCCGGAGAAACAAACATGGACATGTTGGACAACTCGGCGAATCACTGTCGCGGGCCCTGTGTACTGATTTGCTATCCGAACCCCGAGTACGCTGGTGGCTGGTCGGCCAATAGAAACACTAGACAACTCGCCATTGCACGTGTTTTAGAAGAACTCCGTACGCCAGGAATAAGCAATCATGTATCCCAGTAGTATCCTAGTAGTATCTCGGAGTCCGACGGAAGGCGTACTAAACATGCTGGTACCTGAGTCGCTAACACCCTTCCATGATAACTTTATCTGGAGGGGTAGCAACAGTGAAAGGTTAGAGGAGCTAGAGGAAGGCAATGGAGTATCTGGTCCCCGCTTTCGGACCCTGAATGCTTCCTGTTGGCTGTTAGCTCATAGCACGACAACTGGAAAAAATTGTTAACCCCTCATAGGATCAACCTTTCCTCACATGCAGCAACTGAGCTCCCCATAAGAACCCCTCCTTCACCGCTCACTCCTGCTGACGTTTCCTTACTTCTTTCTTCCCTTTTCTATTCTTTCTTGCCTCAAAGAACTTCTCCTCCCTCTTGATTGTTGTTGTTTCCAGTCAATTGGTCCAATTCTTCTCTCACTGGTAGAGAGTTGGAAGCAACAGTCTGATCTTCTCGTGAGTTCATCTTTCTCTTCCTCCTGATCGAGTTCTTCCGGTCTAACTAAACACCCTCGCAGAAAACCCTTCTTTTCCCAGTTACCTCGAATCACCGTCAAGATGGTTCAATCGGCAGTTCTGGGTTTCCCCCGTATGGGTGTGAACCGTGACCTGAAGAAGGCAACTGAAGCTTGTGAGTGACCGTTGACACCAGCTCTTACCTAGCTGTAGCGGTAATCTGAGATCCATTGCTGACTCTCTGTCCAAGACTGGGCCGGCAATCTCTCTCAAGCCGATCTCCTGGCTGAGGCCAAGCGTCTTCGTCTTACCCACTGGAAGATCCAGAAGGATGCTGGCGTAGACGTCATCCCCAGCAATGACTTCGCCCTCTATGACCAGGTCCTCTCCCACATCCAGGACTTCGGTGTAAGTCAACCTAATTCTTTCCCTACTATTTGCCACTTTCGTGAGCTAACGTCGAATTCTCTAGGCCGTCCCCGAGCGATACTCAAGCGCCAACCTCGACCGCGTCGATGAATACTTCGCCATGGGCCGTGGCCACCAGAAGGGTGGTGTCGACGTCCCCAGCTTAGAGATGGTCAAGTGGTTTGACTCCAACTACCACTACGTCAAGCCCACCCTCCAGGACAACCAGACCTTCAAGCTCACTCCTAGCCCCAAGGCTGTTGTTGAGTTCGTCGAGGCCAAGGAAGCTGGTATCAACACCCGACCCGTTCTGCTAGGTCCCGTCTCTTTCCTCCACTTGGGTAAGGCGGACCGTGGCCAGAGCGTCCAGCCTATTGACCTCCTCGAGAAGCTTCTGCCTGTCTATGAGGAGCTCCTCATCAAGCTCAAGGAAGCTGGTGCCGAGACTGTCCAGATCGATGAGCCTGTTCTCGTCTTCGATCTCCCCGCCAAGACCAAGGCTGCCTTCAAGCCTGCCTACGAGAAGTTCGCCAGCCTGGCTTCCAAGATTCCCCAACTAGTGTTCACCACCTACTTCGGTGACATTGTACACAACCTTTCTCTCATTCCTAAGGACATTTACGCCGTCCACGTTGACCTTGTCCGCAACCCCGAGCAGCTTGAGACCGTCTTGGGTGCCCTCGGACCCAAGACCATTCTCTCTGTCGGTGTTGTCGACGGTCGAAACATCTGGAAGACCAACTTCAAGCGCGCAATCGAGGTTGCTGAGACTGCTATCCAAAAGCTTGGCAAAAACCGCGTCATCGTCGCCACGTCCAGCTCTCTCCTCCACACCCCGCACACCCTTGCCAGCGAGAAGAAGCTGGACCCTGAGATTGCTGACTGGTTCTCGTTCGCCTCTGAGAAGGCTGTCGAGATTGCCATCATCGCCAAGGCCGTCACCGAGGGCCCTGCCTCCGTCCGAGCGGCTCTCGAGGCTAACGTCAAGTCCATGAACGCTCGTGCTACCTCCAAGCGAACGAACAACCCTCAGGTCAAGGAAAGACAGTCCAAGATTGCTCCCTCAGACTACAACCGAAAGTCTCAATTCCCGTCTAGAATTGCCCAGCAGCAAAAGAAGCTCAACCTCCCTCTTTTCCCCACCACCACCATCGGCTCTTTCCCTCAGACCAAGGAGATTAGAGTCCAACGAAACAAGTACACCAAGGGCGAAATTTCTGTGTCTCAGTACGACAAGTTCATTGAGCAGGAAATTGACATGAACGTCAAGATCCAGGACGAGCTCGACCTGGATGTCTACGTCCATGGTGAGCCTGAGCGAAATGACATGGTTCAGTACTTCGGTGAGCGCATGGACGGCTATGCCTTCACCACGCACGCTTGGGTCCAGAGCTACGGTTCTCGCTGCGTGAGACCCCCGATCATCGTCGGCGATATCTCTCGCCCGGCTCCCATGACCGTCAAGGAGTCTAAGTACGCCGTGTCAGTCTCCAAGAAGCCCATGAAGGGCATGTTGACTGGCCCGGTTACCTGCCTGCGATGGTCTTTCCCTCGTGATGATGTCCACCAGTCTGTCCAGGCTGAGCAGCTTGCTCTGGCCCTGCGTGACGAGGTCGTTGACCTTGAGAAGGCCGGCATCGACGTCATCCAGGTTGACGAGCCTGCTCTCCGTGAGGGTCTACCTCTCCGAGCTGGCAAGGAGCGTGAGGCTTACCTTGACTGGGCTGTCAAGGCTTTCAGGCTCTCTACCGTCGGCGTTGAAGACTCGACTCAGATTCACTCGCACTTCTGCTACTCTGAGTTCCAGGACTTCTTCCACGCCATCGCTGCTCTCGACGCTGACGTGCTGTCCATCGAGAACAGCAAGTCTGACTCGAAGCTCCTGGGTGTCTTCGTTGACGAGGCCTACCCTCGCCACATTGGCCCTGGTGTCTACGACATCCACTCCCCTCGTGTGCCCAGCGAGCAGGAGATCAAGGTCCGCATTGAGGAGATGCTCCAGTACCTCAAGCCTGAGCAGCTCTGGATCAACCCCGACTGTGGTCTTAAGACGCGTCAGTGGAAGGAGACTAAGGCGGCGTTGGTCAACATGGTCAACGCGGCCAAGTTCTTCCGCACCAAGTACGCCAAATAAATGGTTTCCCATTGACGGAACCTATTGTTTTTTTACGAAGTTGATGATAATTGCATGAGGTTGAGGAGAGTTGCCTTCTAAAATTTCCATGGGAACTGCATAATCGATTTCAACATCGGCGTTTAACTGGACTGGGTTCTCAAGGGGATCTATACCAAAAAGTTCTATAGGAAAGACAGGAGGGAAATGGGAAGCATTCAACATTAAGCATATAAAGGGCGGGAAAGAATTATACCAAAGAGTCCATCAACCGGACTTGGGGAGTACGTGGCGTTTTGGCATTTGGTTCCCTCTTCGCGGAAGGGATCGTAATTGCGATCACATGTAGGTGTAGAGAAGTGAGTGAACCCAATTCAACTGGGCGCTGATTTTAGGAAGAAATTGAACCTTCCAGAACCAAGATTTCTTCTTTCCCCATGCATAAATGAGACCAGTGTGAAAGCGAGTTGTAAACGCAGTACTTATATGAGGCGACATACCACGATGCCACCAACTCATATCGCCCATCTCATGTTGTAGTACTACGCGAGTGAGAACTTCCAAAGGAGTCCTATCTACTTGATTAATAAGGCATCATGCTACCAGCAATGCTTCCAGAATATTACGTACATGTGCTCTCAATATGGAAACATCAATCAAGGAGCGCGGGTTGTGATGTGAGAATGGTTAAATTTTTAGAGCGGTCGGGATCGCCTTTCGGCATCTAGCGAATTAGGGCCAAGGTGCTGGGCTGGTGAAACGTCAAGTCTACCCCTTTTTTTCATGTGGCCGGCGCCCCTTAGTAATAAGCGGCTCCTTCTTTTTTCTTTTCCTCCAAATTTCCTGATTTCGCAGTTTCGAAGCAGCCATATCCTAGTTTCCGCCCACACTACTGGATTCATCCGCGGATAGTTTTAGTTACCTCAATAAGGTAATCTGCATTGGAGGATAGATGGGCAGTGCCTCTCAGAACCAGTCATGCAAAACCTTGGACAACTGATGAGTCCCGAAGAGCCTCAATCAAGTGAGATGAAGCCGTCAAAGACAATACGTTGAGGTCTCATGGAGGGAACAGGATTCGCGACATACATATCCTCTCCTGCAGCGACCAATAAATCTTACATTTGTATGACGAAGTCATGAGAAGAATACGGGAGGTCGCATACGCTTGTCCCTCCGCAGAACGTGGCTAGGATCGTAGAACATTCTACCAGTACCTTACCGCTGGGGGATCATATTACAAGGAGAGGCGTGGCGCCATGGGTTGTGTTTGAGATTCTTGGACGACCGCCTGGCCTACTACATATGTAGAAGTCAAACGAGCCAAACGACCATCGCATAGTGAAATCATCCCTGGATTCCCTGCTCGAGATTAAAATGCGATTTCATGAGCCGCCCTTGCTGCATAGATGAAGCATCCCTGGGATGGAATGCATTGAGAGCGCGTCATAACCGTGTCCTGCGCATAACTTCTCTACACGCTCCCCGGCACCATGGTCGTTTTGACCAGCCGTGGCACGTTGGGTCTTCACCGCGACGCAGAATGCGACCCTCTTCTGCTCACGAGAAGAATGTTGTGCGCTGCTCGAGTTATGTGCTGTGTCACGGATCCTACGAGAATAGCGATACCCAGATAATGGTTCTGTGTATCGTATCGCAGGAGCGGATTCTGAAATCTAATCGTCCCGGCTCTACGCATTTATCTTAATTATGAAGTCTGCTGACTGTGCTACGTATACTGTAGGGTATCTTACTTAGTAGATGCTGTTGAGAATGATTTTTAGGGGCGTTTGCGGGGTTCATGGATCGAACAGCGGGATATTTCCTAATCCTTCAGAGCAAAGAAACATGCTTCTCGCTGCTTGCTAGCAGATTAATTTATATTAGTAAAATGCAGCCATCGACGATGTCAACTCTTGGGCTTTCCAAGCACGGCGCTTGCATCGCAGATCACCAACCTAATCGAAAAGACGCCGATCACCAATGTCTGTCAGTGTCCCGCCATCTCTTCTAACCTTGCGCAGATTATTTCACTTTATTTTACGATCAGACGACAGATGTGCCTGAGATGAGAAATAGCGCCAACAGGAAAACTTGTCCTCATATGAGAGAATTATGCGGCCCGCCACTGTGCGTTGTCGTAGCACGAGCTGTGTTGTTGAGGCCCTCTTCGCTCCCGAAGCCTCAGCTCTATGTCGATTCTCGACCTCCTATTGGCTCTTTTGCCGGTTTCACGATGTCGTACCTGCGTCTTGTTCGACAGGGGTTTGTGGTATTGGTGCGTGGGGCTCAGGGGCAGAGTCAGCCAAGACCCAAGGACTCAAGTTGCGTTGTCTTGACCACTTTCTTCACTCATCCCAGTCTCGGTCACATTTTACCATTCCGGCCGACCTATGGGCCATCGTCGTCGGTGGGTCACAGCAATCCTCCCCATTTGATCGAACCCGTCAGACCCTGTCAACAACATGATGGGGCTAGGGTATGTGTCTGAAGAGGTCTCTTGGATCTCTCTTCCACGCTAGCCGCCAAGGTATTACACGGTAATATGCAGTAAGGAGCCGGTCCTGTAAATAGGCTCACCACCCTCCTAGTCGCGAGATGTCTCTTTTTTTCTCCCTTTCTTCCTCACCTTTCGTGTGTATTTTCTCTCTTTCAAGTCTATCTCCAGTCTCTCTTTTCTCTTCACCGTTGTCGGTCATCCAGTCCATTCTGCTTAGCCAGCAGCCTTCAATTCTATACACAAACGTTCCCCACGTTCTTTCAACGGCAACTGTGTCTGCTCCAGCTTACGCGAAATCGACTTTCGCTCTTTGAAAATTCGCATTGCATCTTGCAAACGTCCACTCTTTCGACAGCAACGAAGTACATACCCACCGAGATTAGACTACCTTGAATAGAGTGAATAGACAAGGTGCTCAAGCAAACGAACGAATCCTAAGAAATCCTTTGTCAAACATAACGAGACAGCCACCAACCACATTCACAATGAAGTCCGCAACTGTAGCGTTCGGCCTCTTCGCCGGCCTCGCTTCCGCCTCCTACCACCACCCCCGCCACTTCCACAACCCGTACTGGCGACGAAATGAGACCGCCGCTGCCGAAGGTCCTTCAACTACCCTAACCGTCGCCATCACTACCGTCCACACCATTACCTCCTGCGCTCCTACTATCACCAACTGCCCGGCCAACTCCGGCAACAGCACCGGCCCCGCGGTGGTCACTGAGGTCATCGACCTGACTACTACTGTTTGCCCAGTGACCGCCGCCGAGTCTATCTCTAACTCTATGGTCGGTGCTCATAGCAGTGGTCTCATCTCTGGCTCCACTCGGACCGTTACTGCTACCGCCTCTTCCCCCGAAACTACACCAGCTGGCGGTGCTTCCGTCTCTTCCTCCGTCGGCACTGTTGACCAGACCATTACAATGACTGTCGGTCCCGAGAGCTCCCGATCAGTCCTGGTTACTACTATCAAGTCGACTTACGTTGAGATGGTCACCGTTACCGCTGTCCCAGTCCCCAGCTCTGGCTCTGGCAGTGGCTCCGACTCCGGCTCCGGCTCCGGTTCTTACCCCGAGGGCGTTTCCAGCAGCGAGGGCACCACTACCACGACGATGACCTCTACTGGTACTCGCACTGTTACCGTCGCACCTGCGAAGACCTCTACTGGCGTTTCTGCCGAAGAAACCGGCTCTGGTAGCGGCTCCGGCTCCGGCTCTGGCTCTGGCTCCGAGGGAGAGTGTGTCGCCACTACTGTCACCGTTACCGAGACTCTCCCGGCCACTACCGTCTACATCACCGCTCCCGCTGGTGAGGCTACTGGCGTCAAGGAAGTCGCTACTTCCGAAGCCGCTGCCACTACGAGCTCCCCTGCCAGTGGAAGCGATGACAGCGGCAGTGGCAGCGGAGGTGAGGGTGACGAGGGTGACGACTGCCCTCCCGAGGATGAGGCAACCGATGTCGCCACGGCCACAGCCACGGCCACCCTCGTCCCATACCCGATCGGCAACGGAACTACCTCCGCCCTATCCAGCGGTGTTGCCATCCCCACTGTCGTCCTTCGGCATTGATCTCTCCCAAGAAATGGGAGAAGAACGTTCGTACACGCTTTGTAACTACATCATACCCCCAAAACCTGTAGCATAGCATGACGAGGGATGACTGCACGACACGTTTTTGCCACACCCTTTTTTTTTTTTGGGTACAGCGGAAGTTTATAAAAAAGCAAGCGAGCATCAGCCTTCTTCTTTTTTGGGATCACCTTTGGGGGGAAAACGTATTCTTGGATACGCAACTTCTTGGGCAGGTCTTGGAAAATCCGTCCCCGGTCTGGCTGCCGGGAACTGGGAAGGAGGGCTCTATTAGGCGATTCTGGTGGCTTGCCGCGCGCATGGACTTCGCCGTGCGTGTTGTTGGATGCCGTAGATGTCCCTTCGTTCGATTCTTCGTGTATGTAGTGTTGGGTATGTAGAGAGCCCCTTTTGAAATGGAGATTTATGGTGCTTCATTTATTGTTTTGAATATGTGATTTGGTATTTGCTTCCGAGAGCTCACGTTGAAGTCCCTGTTAGGCATTCGATAAAATAGGCCAGCTGAGACGTGGCTTTCCTGGATGCTGCTGCAGGTCTAAACGAGCCTGATATGTCCTATCTTACACCGTGAGGGCTCTACCAGGACAAAACTGGATATAAAAATCTAACGGCCTTTGTCTATGTACGGCTAATGTAAGACATCCTCTTATTTTCTCATCCTTTGATTGCGGCTGCTAACAAGTGTATAAAGTTGTAGCTGAGGGCAAAAATTTGGAATCTGCTCTCCCAGCTTCAACCCTTACCCCATTACGGGTATCATTAGAAAAGGGGTACAGGCCTTTTTTCTTGGTGTGGTTCAACTCGACACAACACCAACTACCTACCTTATATAATAATGATGCCAACGGTGCAGCATACCAAGTCTAGCCTGTTTTTCTTAGGTATTTAGCTTGTCATGCCTGCCGCCAAGCAGAAGTAGCTACGTAAGGATCTAGCGAATTCCTTAAGACGACGTCTCGGTCGACTATTTCACAGAAATACCGCCATACACAACATGGCGCAATATACAAACACATATTTGTTGTAGTCGACCGCCTGACCAAGATACGATATTTTATGGCTTCTAGTCCCTAAACACGAGAACGCTGGTGGACGCATTTGTGGAGCGTGTCTTCTACCTCCACGGCACACTGGAAGTCATCGTATTGGGCAGAGGGAGTCAGTTCGTATATGTACTTAGGTACGTTTCCATATTTCACTACGAGTACGATGTCGATTAGCACTTTGAACAGGACAGTCTAATAGTTGTAGAATGAATCGTATTACACAAACAGGGAAACTAACAACTGTTTAAACAGAACTTCAACATGAGTAGGTACCTAAGTAGGTGACTTGCCTCTCCCCAGCGCCCTGTTGATGCACAAAAGAGACTCCGACGCAATGCAAACACATTATCCTCCCCATAACCTATGATATCCAGACGTTACTACTCGCACCCCGGACCCTGGCACCACGGACACTCGCACCACGGGTCGTCGCACCACGGATCCTCGGACTCGGACTCCTCTCCTTCCTCGTACCAACCCTCCCCTCCGTCCTCCCAGCACATTTCAATCAATCTCTTCTTTCCCTAAGCGAACAGCTTCTTGAAAATGCTTACGCGCTTCTTGCCAGGCACCTTCATGAAGTCCTCGCCGGCCTCTCGCGCCTCGGCGCGTCTGGCACGGTGGCTCTCTCGAGGCGGCGACGGGTACTCCCGAGGGCTGTCTCGGGGCGACGACGTGTACTCTCGGTGGCCGTCTCTGGGCGACAACGGGTGGCCTCGGTGGCTGTCTCTGGGAGGCAACGGGTACTCTCGGTGGACCTCCACGATGGTCGAGCCCATCTCGTTCTCGCCTCTCTTCCTCACGGGGCCGTAGTCCTGGTCTAGCGCCTTGAGGCCCGCGGCCATGCTATCTCGGCGTTTGCGCTGGACGGGGGTGGCTGTAGGACGGCTCTGCTCGACAGGAGTAGCTGTATGACGGCTCTGCTCAAAAGGAGTTGCTGCACGACGACTCTGCTCAAAAGGAGTGGCGGCGCGACGAGGGGGCCTCTCGGCGTAGCTGTGCCTGTTCGATCTGCCGTACATGGTCGAGGGGAGAGGGGACGGGGGAGTGGGGACTCGGGGGCGGATGGGGGGCTCCTCGGGACGCTGCTCATGGTGACGACGAGGTTCCTTAGAGTCTTCGTCGCTCTCCAATCGCCATCGTGAGTGTGATCGAGAGCCTCGATGGCTCGCCTTGTCCTCTGCGGCGGAGCGGGGCAGAGAGTGGCGATGGTGATGGTTACGATCAACTCGATGAGATCGGCGAGACTCGCGGCCCGTGTCTTCTCCGCGATGAGAGACCCGAGAGCTGTGTTGCCGGTCCTTATCCTGCTCGCTTTCTAGCCACTTGATCGTCTCATCCAATTCGGCCTCCACGGTGTTCCGACCTTCGTGTGCTCGCGATTCGCGAGGGCGAGCTTCATCATGTCGCCGGCGGTGGTGCTCCTTTTCCTCGGGCTGTCGCGGAGTCTTCTCTTCCGGCTCGATCGGCGGTTCTGGCTCGATGATCTCGTATGTCTTAGCGAACCTAACCGTCTTACGGCGCTTAGACTTCTCGTCCGCATCGTGGCGGATAACCGCAGTGTTGGGCTTATACAAGCGTTTAGCTTCTTGAGTCGCGACTGAGGAATCGACCTTTGCTGCCGTATTCGATGTCTTTACACCGCGCTCAGGCGCATAGCGGGACGAGGAGGGCGGTGTGTACGCGCAGGGGTCAGGCACGTAAGAGGTCTCAGAGGAGAAGTCGGTATCCTCCTCGCCCCAGTAGTACTCATCCGTACCATGGAAGGACTCGTAAGACTCGTAAGACTCCGATTCATCCATCGGTTCTGCGTACACAGGCTGGGAACGACCTGTGTTAAAATTGGGGTCACGATATGTCAACGTACTGTTTCTCGCCCACTGGATATTTGGCATATGTGCTGGGGAATATGTGCCGGACGACATGACGATGGAGGGGCTGAAGTACAGCGGAGGGGCTTAAGTACCTACCCTAGTTGAATTCTTTGCCGTTGCAAGGAGCTTTACTGCTGGTTGACGTGACTACTGTGAATGTCAACGATCGTCAGGGGTAGTCGTCGGTCAGTGAGTCAGTTGCTTGTCTTCGGACAAGAGAATTAACTTGTGGAGTGAAAAAAATTCCGAGGACAGACATCTCGAACTCATTATATGCTACAGTCACGAATATGAGGCTTCATTGTGATAGTAGACTAGAGAAACAATATCATAGCAACTATAGAGACTGAAGGCATATCGTTCCTATCCATCAAAGAAGCGCGGGCTAGCCCGCTCCTGAGGAAGACAAAGCATCTTGCGGCCCCATGATCAACTATGTACACTCGACCGGGACAGGAGGCCAATAAATAGTACTGTTATATCGGCCTTTGAATCTGTGACAAAGACGTTGGGGAGTTTGAAAGAGGAACCTCGAGGTGACTCGGATGGATTTGAAAATTGGTGACATGGGTGGGAATAACTACTAAAACAGCCCCTTTTAGTCCATCCACATACCCTGTTCAGATGTTTGCGGCTACACTTACTCATACTTGTTAGAGCTTTGAACGCTTAGTAAAGACCGTGATATCGTCTAATACAATGTGACTGTGTGTAGTTTCAAGTCATATTAACAGCATTAACTAGGCTTGTAATTAGTTAAAGCATACGTAAACGACCTAACAGTCAAATCATGGATTTTATTCTCATTAATCATAAACAGGAGAGCCAGAGTTCCTTTGTTCTCAATCCAACACCATAAGCCTAGCCAAGTATGACATTTTCCAGCTGCTCGCGATCCAAATGCGACTGCAATGCCGCCCTCAGCAACCCCCGACTCCTCGCAATAGCGGGCACCACGCCATCAATCTGTTGTAGATTCCCCCTCATGCTCTCCATATGATCCGCAATCTGACCAGCCAGGCCCGTCAGCTCCTCATCCTGTAGATCAGCAAACACCCCCCCACTACCCGTCCCCTTAGCCACTATTCCTCCATCCTGCTCATCAGGTTTCACCTCAGGCGGCTTCTCCGGGACCAGGACATGCATCTTCCTAACCCTCTCCCTCCTCTCCCTAGCTTCAGCACGCGCGTTAGATCCAAGACGAGCGAGTACCTTATACTCGTTCTCGAGCTCCATCTCAGCGCGCTCCTTCTCGCGCTTCAGCAGCTCGACGCCGTGTAGTAAGGGGTCGAGCTGGGCTTCGAGGCCCTGGATACCGGAAATCGCACGCTCGAACTCGAACTCGTCCTCGCGGCGCGCCGACGTGGTGGCAGGCGGGAAGGGCAGGCCGCGCGCGACTTTGGATCGCAGACGCTTGCTTACTGCGTTGAGGGCTGAGGCGGCGTGCGCGTGGCGCTGCGGGTTGCGCAGGCGCAGGAGTACGGGACGTGAGGCGGATTGTAGGAGTGATGCTACGCTGGATATAGCGGGCGCTTCGAGGGGCGTCCATTTGGCCTCAATGACGTTGCGGGGGATCCTGTGCGTGCGTGTTGTGAGGTGTCGATACGGAGGAGGGGAGCCGGCGGAGTCGGGTGATGAGGACCGGTCTTGCGTTCCGGATGATCGCCTGTGATTCCTTGGGTTCGGCTGTGCTTCATTAGATAGGCGAGGTCTGCCCCTTCCGGGGCGGGCCTCTTCCTGGTCTTGTAATGGCCGACTACGAGGTTTCTTCCCTTTTTCTTTTGTAGATGTGGCATTCTCGCCGGATAACGATGGCCGCCCACGCTTCTTCGGCTGACCTTGAGACTCAAGGGTTTGCTCTGCATCTTCTGGGGGGTGGCTATTAAGGGAAGGACGGCCTCGCTTCTTCTTGGGCTGAGGATTAGGCTCTTGTTCTGTCTCGTTGACAGGGCGTTCCCTTAGCGGGGGCCGTCCTCCTTTTTCGTGCTCTTTCTGCTTCTGGCTGCTTGATGCTTGTTCGATAGTTACCTTTGCTGTCTCCTGTGCTCCTTTGTTCAGGGTAACAGGGGAGCGGCGAACTCGGCTACTCCGCCGCAGGATACTCGAGTTGCCCTCGTTCTCGTCGTCCGCTTCCTCTGCTTCAACTTCATTGTCCTGAGGCGCCTCGGCTTCTTTGGGTGGCCGGCCACGCTTCCTAGGGGGCGCGTTTTGACTCGCAATAGCCGATTCGGCATGCTCCTCGACCTCCTCGACCTCATCACCTGTTCGTGAGAGTCGAGGCCGACCACGTTTTCTACGCTCCGTAGTTGTTTCGGGAGCTTCGCCTCTCCCATAGTCTCTGCCGCCATTGGTTTGTAATGCTGGTGACGGGCCGAGTTTCCTCTTGGCTCTTTGTGGTTGTGAAGCTTCGGGTTCGGGCTGTGCTTGAGACGGAGCCTCAGTATTGGCTGGCCGTCCGCGTTTCCTGGGGCGCGAAGACTCGTCCATATCTGATTCTCTGGGACCTTCTGCAGTTGTAGCTAACTGGCCTTGTCTTGTGAGCTGAAGTTGGGATCCAGACGCGTCGCCCTCGTCGCGCGACGCGTTGGTTGGACGGCCTCGCTTGCGCTTCTGGTTCGCAGCTTCGGGTGCCTGAGAATTGTTAGCTTAGAGGAATATGATATTATGATCAAACCTACCATTTCTAGAGAGTATAATTATTACTCATCACTTATTAGGTAGGTATCATGTAAACTCCTTGCTGCTGGATTTGTGCATTTCCTTTGTTAATGGTCTAAGTCCGTCACGTACGAAGTATTAGGTACCTATCTTATCGCGCCAATCTGTGGCTGATGCTGACAAGGATGTGCCACACTAGCAGACTAGGAGCGGGGGGTCAGAACTAACAGGGATCAAAGAACCTTAGGTAGGCCGCTAAGTTCCAAGTCAGCGAAGTAATACGCCGCTACTGGTGGGGATGAGAACCTTGGCAAGGGAATGCAGGGAAGTAGGATGGATTTGCTCATCTCACCTAGGCAGCTAGGGAAGGAAGCTAAGGGTAACCAGCTATTGGGGGACCAAAACGCGTCCCGGCAACCTGCTACTCACCAACTTTTCCCTCTTTGAAACTACAGCTGGATAGGACTTTACGTTACTCCTCTGCAAGTTCGGGATTGTTGAGCTTCATCTTCATCATCTATTTTACTATTCTAACATATTCATCTGTATTTTCTTTCAATTAATCTCAATTGACTTGACTCACCGCCGTGTCGTGTCGTGTCGTTGGCGAATTACATCATTCTTCAAGACTTGCTGTGGCTTTATTTCAATCACACCTGTATTGTCCAAGCCCTAATCTATCGTGAGGCTTGAGCTCTTTAATATCTCACATTTCATATCCTCTTTTGCAAGATGCGATTCTCTACAGCTTCGGCCATCCTCGGCTTGCCGCTGCTGGCAGCAGCAGACGTCCCTGAGTACCAGGCTCAATTTAAAAACTACCTGGGCCAGGCGCAAGGCTTTCTAGGCAAGATCACTTCCAAGATCCCTCATCCCAACAAACATGACCCTGTTGCTGCAGCCGAAGCCAAGGCCGGGTCCTTGAACATGGACACTCTGGCCTTGAGTAACTGGAAGGACACCCTTTATGCGCCCGTGAAGCTAGGGAGTACGACACCCGAGGAGTGGTGGGTCCTGATCACCGGCGGGAACAAAACTTGCTTTGGTAAGCATCTTGACCTGCAATCCGCAGTCTTGATATAAGACCTGCGAATGATTCTGATTCTCTAACCTCAACTAGGCCATTGCGACAAGATCGAGGCTGCATTCAACGAGACCGCCGGAAAATGGGCTGTTACGCCTGGTTCCCCGCATACCGCCCTACTCAACTGTGAGAACCAGCCCGTTCTTTGCAACGCTTGGTCAGCCCCCGTTGGTGCCATTTGGATCTTCGAAGTTCTTCCCGAGCCGGCGCCTGTCAACATCTGGACGAAGAGATTTAACATGACTACTACGACGGCCGACGACATTGTCGCACTACAGAAGGAGGGTTATAAATCCTCCGCCAAATTGCATGATGGCTTCTTCCACCCGTTCAACGGCCCTCTCGCCAAGTATGGTCTTGGAACTCCCATTGGATGGATCCTTTGGGTTTTCAACCTTCTCCCTAGCTGGGCCTTTATGATTCTCGTTTCTCTCTTTAGCCGGACCATGATGTGAGTTGACACAACCTGACTTTATTGTAGACAATAATTGACTGACGGCACCACAGGACGAACCGAATGAACCAGCCAGAAGGTGGCCGACGCCCTCCCGCTGCTGGTCAAGCTGTCCCTCGGGGATAAATTGAAGGCTAGCGAATGACGCATTGGATTGGATATTTACCATATTGTCGGTTGGTCGTATTGGGAAATACGTACGGCCTCTTGTGGGATTTTAGAACGGTAGCTGAAAAGATGTGGGCTGTAGCATTTCTGCTTTGCATCGTAGTCACATGGTCAGATAGTGGTGTAATGAATTGGGATTGTATCGTCACTCATGTCTTTCGTTGGCACACATCTTCGATGCGTTGAAGGCCATCAAGAACCTCGTCTTTCAGTTTGGGGTTAGCCAATCGACCATATCGAAGATCGCTCATATTGCCAACAGCCTGTTTTATAGATTCGAGAAGTGAAGCTTCTTCCTGTTCCATAGTCTGTATCTCGCGTTCCATATCGGCGACGGCATCGTCCATATCGGGTAGAACGGTCATCAAGGTGTGCCGCTTCGGTTGAAGTGTGTTGGATGTAGATCCGAAGAGCTGTAGATCTATCATTAGAAGTCATGATTTTAATATTCGCCACCGGAAGACATGCCATTCGCTCTATCTCGATCTCGTCATCTTGCTCCTCTAGCTCCGCTTCTCTCCGAGCTTTGATGACCTCCCGGCGCAGGGCTTTGCCTTGTCTGACTTGCGCGTCGATGTTGTGAGACACGCCATCAACTACTGTGTTCCGTTGCTGTTGGAGATCTCGATACAGGGTTCGAATCTGTGGTGATGATTGTTGCGACTTGGGAAACAAAGACGTGAATTCCTGCAAGGAGATGATGGTGGGCAGGCGAGAGGGGAGAAGCAGGTAGTTGCGCAAAATTGTGGCCTCGTTCGTTGCCATGGTTTAGATATTTAGAGAGAGGAAAAGTGCAAATAGCCTGCAGTTGCTCGGGGGCAAATGGCTCTGCGGCAGAATTGTAGGAATTAATTGACTGGTACAATTGAATGATGGTGGTGCACCGGGGCGTGGGTTGGGGAAAATCACTTTAAGGAAAGCGCGTCGGAGAACGCGTCCGAGCTTTGGCGTAGTAACATCCCTCTGTCGCTAAGCAAGCTTCCTCAAACAAACTTATATGATAAGCCTTGACATCGCCAAACCTTTCTAATCCTTTTTTAACGTCATCATTCTGACGACGGTACCTAATCTACTACATTACATCTACTTTCCACTCATTACTTAGCAAAACTACCATCACACCCTCTCTGTGAATGACCCTCGACGTAAAACCCTATCAAAAATTTATCTATCGCCACTTATCTTGCAAAGTGACTTAATCAATCATGGCTCCCTCGAGGCAGAACCAGGCGCCGCCTTACGCCAAGGATGAGAAAGTGCTCTGCTTTCACGGTGACTTGATGTACGAGGCAAAGGTCATTGAGGTTACCGTCAAGCCAGGTCAGAAGCCGGAGGACGCACAGTATCGCATTCATTATAAAGGTTGGAAGGCGAGCTGGGATGATTGGGTCTCGCAGGACCGTATCCGCAAGTTCACCGATGACAACAAGCAACTTGCTAGCCAACTCCAGGCCCAGGCTAGGATGCGGGCACAGGGACCCAAGGGCGGCAAGAAGGGCGTGAAGACTAACGGTTCTGAGATGAGCTCTGCTCGAGGTAGTGAAGAGCGTGCTGCCGGAGCCTCAAGCTTTGGTGGCAGAGGTCCTCGGCGAGGCAGAGATTACGAACTTGAGAATGTAAGTCTGACTGTTCCTTTTTTTTGTTTTTTTTTTGTTTCGTGACGGATATGGGTTTGGGGAGCGTAAGCCTTAAGAATACCGTCGACATACAGTCGGTTTTGTGCCTGAATCAACAACACCATCTACCTGGACTAAGGACAATTCGTCCCTCCGACAAGACAAGGTACATTTGGCCGAGCAGCAGCCTTTCAAGCTACTTCTATTCTGTCACCGCCGCTGGTCTCGTCCTTTTGTATATACTTTGTTCCTGGATGGAACCTCCTGGCCGTCACTAAGGACAGCTTCAACTACGACTCGCACCTCACCCATACGTGCTACGGTAAATAAGGGTTAACGAAAAGGGGGACACGTCGATTCAACTAGCAGGTTGTGCAAGTACCTCTCTAAGCTGAGAAGAGCGAGTGGAGAGCCCTATAATTCAACGATTCAATTCACGAGGAGGTGCGAGAAAAAGATACGGGGTGTCCAGTCAACCATGCGTGTTGTTGCCCGGGACATCCAACAGTGCACTTCCACTTTTCGGTTCATCACAACAGCACTTGTTCCCTTTTTCTGCGTGCACACAACCCACCCGGCGTCTTCCTGGAAAATTGTTCCCACTTAGACTTGTCTACATCCTTTTATCGCCGCCTCATCCATATCCTCTATTCCAACGCAACGCATCATCTATACTGCAACCACCAACTTCGTTCGTCATGGCTCCTCATGTAGAAGCTACAGAATCGAATGCGGCGAAGAAGAAGCGCGTTACGACAATTAACGACTACGAGCTGCCGCCTAAGCAGACTCGTAGTCGGACTCGTAGAATCAGGGGGCTAACCTCGGGGCCTACAGTCCCGGACCCTCCTGCCTCTGATGGTACTACACCATCCACTAGAGTTACACGCTCTTCAATACGCACCGCGGCACCCTCCCCTGTTGTCCCGCTCATCCCCCAACCCATCATACCATCTACTAGAGCCACGCGCTCCTCATTTCGTGTCTCGGTACCCTTACCTGCTGCCCTTCGCAACCCTCAATCAATCGTACCATCGCCCCAGATGGAGTCGAACCAGAGCCCCGACACACTCTCCTCTGCTGTTGCGGTCGGTCCTGAGGTTACCGGTCCTCCTCTCGGAACGAGAGCCACTACTATGTCTGCCCCGTCCGAGCCCGACGCCGGGTTGGGTTCTGAACCCCTACTGCCTCATGAGAAGGAGTCAACGATCGCTATCCGCGCCAAGAAGCCAGCAACGCAAGCTGCTTTAGCACCTCCTATCGCGGACAAGGACTTCCAGGCTCGCCAGGACGCGTTCCGTCGCAAGGAGCAACGACTTGTACGAGAACAAGAGGGTCGCGACTTCCTTCTGCAACGACCAACCCCGGGTTACTCGTACCTCGACAAGAAGGATCGGGTCGCGTTCACGGGCGACCGATTCGCGCCGGAGGCCGCTGAGAGCTCTGAGAGCTCTGAGCACCCGAAGATCGTCGAAGCCAGAAAGCGAGGGACGATGACCCCCCAGAAGGCTGTCTGGTACCAGGACATGCCCCATTCCGTCAATATTCCCCTGGCTGGAATACCATCGAACAAGCCTTACAATCCTCGCTACCCGGCACACCCCGCACACGCTCGCTCCGCAAACCCGGGGTTGTTGCCTGGCGCCGTCGAAGGCCCCGTTGCTGACATGAACGTACAGGAGGACGCCTTTCACGCGAGGCCATCCGTCAAGCTTATCATCCCTGATATCTTGAAGGCGATGCTCGTCGATGACTGGGAGAATGTCACGAAGAACTGCCAGCTTGTTCCTCTCCCCCACCCTCATCCGGTCACCAAGATCCTCGAGGATTACGCCGCATATGAGACCCCGAAGCGTCTTGCTGGATCGTCCCATCTGGACATCCTCCAAGAGACTTTGGCTGGCATGAAGGAGTACTTCGACAAGTCGCTTGGTCGCATCCTGCTCTACCGGTATGTCCCCTTGTTTATAGACTATGGACCACTATCTGATCATAACTAGATTCGAACGCGCACAGTACGCGGACATGTACAAGAAGTGGATGTCTGACGATCCCGAGTACCAGGGCAAGACTGCAAGCGACACGTACGGACCCGAGCACTTGATGCGACTCTTGGGTAAGCCGATACCTTCGTACTAGCCAACGATCATCGCTAATTACATACAGTGTCGTTGCCAGAGCTTATTGCTCAGACCAACATGGACCAGCAGTCTGTCAACCGCCTCCGCGAGGAACTGGCTAAGTTCTGCACCTGGTTGTCCAAGAACACCACGGAGTACTTCGTCAGCCACTACGAAACTCCCCCTCTAGAATACATCCAGAAGGCTAAGGAGTAGGGGTTATTTTCTCACCTCAGGATCACTGCACGCTCAACACCTGCCTAATGTGGCATGTATCAGTCTTGCGTCTTCTAGGACGTCGAGAACTTTTCATTGCCTTTCAACCATGATGCTGGGAATGATCCTTCTGGTTCTGGTTGTACGTACCTTATCCTCAGTGGACGTGATGGTTTCGCCGTTGGCGACTCTCCTGTTCTCAGGAGTGATGAAGTTGGATCACGGGTACGGGCGTTGGTTTGAGGCTGCACAGCATCAAATTATGTTTCATTTGCTACTCTGCAGTAATCAAAGAAATCGTTGCTTTTGATAATTATTAACCTTCGTGATATGCCCCTGAGTGAACGTCTAACTATCTGCCACAGGATTACTGCGTGTATTCATGGGATGTTTTCTTCGTCTATCGTGGGCTCCCTTCTCGTTGAGTCACGGTAGCGTTAGCCTCATAATATCAAGGAGCGAGTCTTGCAATGGAATTCCACTTGTACGCCGAATGGTTATTAGATTTGAAGCTGAGTGGTTTCAGACTAAGTAACTAAGGCTGAGTAACTAGAGCATCAAATAGACATGTACAGTATAGAAGGTATAGGCTAGCTCTTCTCTTTGATATGCCTAGGTCCAGTCAACAGCGTCGTCATCCGGCTTGCCTTTCAACCCCTCCCTCCCCAACAGTGCCTCTAGTATAGGAGTCGCACTTCTTTCCCCAATTTACCATTGCCCCTCGCTTATCTACTTCCGGTATTCTGCTGGTCTTCACGGCTAGGGTGGTAACAGAAGATAGTTTGTACAAGCACGGTATTCGCCCTATGTTGTTCGTAGCCCTCTAACAGGCCCCGATTCCAGTCGAATCGCCTGGGTGAAGCGGAGGCTGGTGGCCACACGGGCTTCCCCCTTTGGTATGTCGGCTTAGGTAAGGGAACTCGCGTTGCGACGCATATGTCGAGTCGCTGCTGCTTATAGAAAGTTAGGCACTTGACGAAGTAAAGTACATGGAAAGGGGGGAAAGGGGGTGGGGTTTCTAGTCACGTACCCATCTGAGCTAATCTGTCTAGCACAACGCTAGCTTCGGCTCAGGCTCTCGTTTTGGCGTCGGCTTCAGCGTTAGCCATAGGAAGCGTCCTTCTCGACACACAACATACGCCCTCATCTTAGGCGACCCGTGGAGTGGTAAGATGACCAGGAGTGTCACACCGTCTCTTCTCGAGGTAAATCCATTATTCTTTAGTTGTATATTGCTCGCTTGTCACCTTCGCCCCCGCCAGTGACTGCGAAGCAGTATTTCTTAGCCGCTGGGAGCAATCGACAGTCGATGTTAGCCAGCCGGCCGGCCATATCTGCTTATTCGGTGGCTGTTTGCTGGTATTGAAGCAGCAGCAGTGTTCGGATCTCCTTCCCGTTCCTCTTCATACCACCATCGACTCTTCCCCATCGCAGTCGTCTTCGTCTTGTGGGAATGTCATTTCGCAAGCCAAGGGCCATCAGCGCAGACGGTCTTTGCTTGACACAATCTAAGTAAACCGCCGTCAGGCCGGATCGCGGCCTTCACTCTGCCGGAGAGAATAAGCCCGTGCTTTCTTTCTCATACTCGAGATAGGGGTAGGTGGACTCAAGGCCTGCGGTGGACTCGGCCAAAGGTATGGGGTTTCTAGCGAGGGTGATGACGTTGGGTTCAAGAGGCTAGCCGGGGGATATGCCGGGAGTGAGGATCTCCGATCACCTCCTTACGAGCTTTGTCCTTAGACGATCAGATGTCTGGGTTGTTCACTAGATTGCTAGGTGACTTTAGCCTATAGCTCTGTGCTTATTCATTCGCGCCCTATCGATATAGTCAGGATGGGATATCTTAGACGAGACAGACAAAGTTATCACTTACGAGCTCGCGATGTAGCCAGTATCATATTTATACTGACGTTATGCGTCGAATAGGTTGTCTTCGGCCTGCTCGCCGCTTTTCCTCAAGGTGATAGTTTAACACCATATATTCGAAATGGTTGTGTAAGTGCGTGGTGTGGGCCATTAGCTAGGCGGCCCGCGCTCTATTATCCTCGCGATGGTGTTTCGGCTGGAAGTTCGCAGTTACGATGATCTGAGCCGGCGGGCGACGCCCCCGTTGGGCTCGGCTAGGTAATAGGTAACCGTGATGGCAGCACGGCGGATCTTGGAAAATCATCCTCAGAAATGACGACTTACTGACCAACCAGGTCTGCAGGGAGAGCTTTTGCGGCTTTATCAAGGGTACCGACTAAGGGTCCTCATATGCGTAAAGGGTCCTAATAGGAGAACCTAGTGACAACAGCCTTGTATGCGCGAGTCGGACATGTTGTTTGATGAAATTTGTGATCATTGTTGAGAAGTAACGAAAACCGTTATCCATATAACCATGAAATGAGTGTCCAAAGGATTTTCCCACAGGAGGGTGTATCCCGGGAGAGCGCTAAAGGCAGACTTCTGTGAGTGCTCCTTGACTGCACCTAGCATAATCAAGCCATCTTCACCTTCTTTTTGTGTTGGAGATCTTCCATATTGCAAATGAGTGGTTGGTACACTTGTTGCTATCGTGAGTGAAGATGGGCCATAGCGGCAGTAACGTATATAGATAGATAGTCAGATCACCTATCTGTGCTTTATAGGGGTATCAGTTTTCGAGTATCACTTGTAATCAAGTCTGATCCCAGCATTACTGTACCGTTTGGCAATCGCCGGCGCCCGGGCACCCCAATTGAGTTGGTGAATAAACAGGGCTAACGTTGCCGTCGGATCAGTTGATATATGATTGATTATGGGTGTTGTTTAAGAGGTCCAATACGTTGACCAGACCAGCCAAGCCGTTGTTATCGAGATCAGAGGCAGGTTGTGCGGACGATGTAGTCTATGAATGGCGAGGCCAGGAGCCATAGCTTGTTGTTATTCTCGAAATCAAGTATCTTTAGTCGTCGGCCAAAAAGTCGATACTCGATATTATAGCAGCCCATTGTAACGAACGAAGTACTAACGTAGCCAACCTTCTCGTGGGGTTGTAAGCTCCCTAATTACCGGTTTGATGCGGTTTCATGGGATGGTGGATTGGAGAGCCTTGTGGCGGGCTTGTAGTTTGTGATGAGATAGTCCGTTGTCTGATAGAATATAATCTTTGGATGATCGAACACGTTTGGTATATATAGGCGACGCGGATTCACAGGTTTCTGCCACCCTGTCTGTTAATATTCTAGTCCTGGTGGTTGTAGAATAGTGGATCTACTCTCACTTCGACCTCGTAAGTAGCTGATATCGGGGTCGTGGACGTGTGTGAGAATGGTGATGCTGAATGGGTTATTGGCTTAAAAAGGGGTTCAACGTGCAGCTGCCTTTCGCACAACTAGAGTCGTTTTACGTCACACTCAGGACGCAGCTAAATTTGCCTATATGAATTAGCGGCAGTCGGACCACGATGCCAAATTCGAATAAGAGACTTGGGAGGTACACCAACTTCAGTCATGATAACCTGTTCATCTGTGTCCAATGCTCTCCATGGCTCATACACCACGTTTTTCAATCGTGGCAGAGCTTGAAATAAACCCAAAGGCTTAGTCTATCAACGTAATGGCTGTGTCACGCTCATTTTGACGTCTATCTCGATTTTAAGACCCGTAAAGAAGTGCGACATGAAGCGTTCCTTGACTCCATGGTCCTACAGCGGTTAGTACTAACCAGCGTAAACAATGTCTCACATCGACTTACTTGCTTCCTGGTCTTCTCTGTAGGTCCATGCTATGGCTCAGACAGCTTACTCTTCGGTTCGCTTCTTTGCTAGAACCAGTTTTGTTCTTGTCTCGTTAATTCATTGTCATAAGAATCCAGTAGGATTACCTCAATAAGAACGATATTGTGTCAAGAATCGTTTGTGTTATCTTCCATGTCCTGGAGATTGAATTGTGTTGTTTTGTGTTGTGTTGTGTCAGCGGATATAGTTCTTTTCCCCGTCATATAGTCGTTGAACTGGCAGCCCACGACCACAGAGATGTGCACTATGGTTTGCTATTGGCGCTATTGCTCCAGGGTAAGTGTCGGCAATCAGGTCTGAACACGACATGTGAAGCATAAATCTCATGATCTATATACTAGAAACTTCGAACGCCTGTTGCTGATGAATCAACAGTTAGGCTTATCTATAAAGTGTAAGTATCCAGAGAGAGTAAGCACATTATCCTTGGGTAGTTACGTACCAAGTAAGGCCTTGAATTCGAGTAAGTACACGAACAACAGTTGATCAGCAGGGTCGCATAACAGAACTGAGATGTGTCTTTTGATTCTGCTATGGAGATGCGGCCCTCATGGAATAAGGCCATTAGAGCAGCCGATTTCATCGAGGGATCATGGTCGAGGGCTGAGGCATTTACGTACCCGGCGGCTGTGGTATTATCCTCTTGTTTTCCTGGAGTTTTGGTCTGCTTGTCGTAAGCTACGACGAACACGCAGGATTAGCCTGATTAATAACCTGTAGGATCTCTCTGACTTGCCTATAGGCTGATCGGTTATACCTGTGACCACGGTTTCTCCTCTTTCTCGTGTCTCTTTTCTCTTGTCCCTCGTCTCGGTGCTCCAAGCCAAAACGGCAGCGGCACAAGCGAGCTAGGAAAGACTCGTAAGGCTTATACGGAATATACATAATCTGTATATGCAACGGCATAAGTTCCCAGGGAGCGATGTCTGGATAGTGGAACCTACTCAGGAAGGCTAGCGGTACGGAAGCGGTGTAAAGGTAAAGTGGCCGGGTATGGCATAAACATCTTGAGTTAATTTATTGTCATCTGGATGCTTGCTAGACCTAGCATAGGTGACAAACTAAATAATTACATTAGCTTCTGACAAGGAATCAATATGGTCCAGCCAAAGATTGATCTCAGATACTTTCCTTATCCTCTGAAGGCAATTTAACTGTGGAGCTTGCGGGTTCTTCTTACCTAGGTGCGCTGCTGTTCTCAGCACCTTCAGGTGGGAGATATGAATGAGCCGAAAGTAGACTAAAGTAGACATCGGCTAATCTATGAAACCCGCATTAGATGTAAACGGTATGACAAGCACTTGGCGAAATCTGTAGTTAGGTTTGTACAGGAAACCGGTGCTCATCTCTTGAATAGTGGGACAAAGTAAATTATGTGTTAGCTTTAGTTGGGTCCCCAGGGAGTCGGGAGTCACTTTTGCGATGAGACGGCCAAGTCTTTCAAAAGAATAAGAAGGTTGGTGAGCTAGGTATGTAAAGCAAATGTTGGGAGGGGGTATAGTGTACGCGGCCGTTACCGCTCTTATCGGAGCTGACTGTCATCCAAAACTGAACACTTAGACATATTAGAGTAAATCATGCATGATACTTAAGTACATAGCAAATGTAATGAATAGAAAGGGTGCACTTACATGAGTATTGAGTGTTTAGGTTACGAAAGCGCGGCTTGTCAAGGGGATTGACACTGACGTCGAATAGGGGTAATGCTATTGGTAAAATACTCGAGTCGGGCAAGGGCTTAGATAACAGTAATTTATCCTATTATTGTTAGAAAGAGACATAATGCTTTCAAGCACGGTGTGCCCTTAAGGATTTCGCAGGCAATGGTCCAAGTGCGAGCGTAATATAGCCTTTTAACGTCGTGCCTAGGACGTGCTTCAAAGCAAGTAGTATAACTCGTGTCTTCAATTAGATTAGTCTTCTCTCAAGATACATGTTGCGAATGAGTAGAATTGGTAAAACTTACATCAGCGTCCTAGTAGCCTCTTGTGAAAGTATAGACGTCTTACGGCTGTATACAAATAGCCTAGCGTAAGGTTACTTAGTCAAAGAAGAGAAACAGCGACGAAGGATAGGAATATACAGGTAAGAGATATTAGTAAAGTATAGGGAGAGGAATAGAACATGGCGAGGCTTTTGTCATAGTCCGCCATCCCTCTTTAGGGGCGATGATGGATGGTGGTGATGGATAGTAGTAACATTATGAAGATACAAAGGTAGAAGAAAAGGGAGGGGTGACAATGGAAAAGAAGGCGACAGCAAGAAATTGATAAGGCAGATAAGGAAGAGAGCCACAGCAAAGAGAGGAAAACGGCGAGGAAGAGAAAAACGACGAAGGAAGAGTAGAGCAAGGTGGAGAGCGGGGCGAGGTAGAAGGGAGGAGAGGAGATATACAAGCTAGTCACGCGTCGTGGGCTAATGTATTTACGTACCTTGATGAGTGTTGTGTACCTTAGGTATTCTAGAGGCTCCATGAACCTAGGGCACTTGCGACTTTGGACCTAAATGAAGAGATGTACGCGTTATAGGACAAAAGGGCTTGCCCTAGATTGCCCTAATAGCGAGATGCTGCAAGAGACTTTGTAAGTAAGCTAAGCGATTAGGAAGAAGGTCGCGTGTACTCACGAGGATAGAGGTGATAATACTAGTACTGGGATGTCTAGGAAAGGATGAGAGACGAGAAACCTGTTAGATGTTCTTGTGTGGCGGTAGAAGTAGAAGAAGAGACTGGGAGAGATATCCCAGAATATAATTGAGGAGAGGATAGAGTGGATGATGGTTGAAGATGAGGGAAAGAAGATGATGGTGGAGAAGAGTAGATGGAAGATGAGAATTGGGAGAGGGGGGAACCTGTAATTAAATACCTTTTCAAGGCCTGAATGAGCAAGCAAGTAGAAGCTTGCGGACTAGTAGCCTAGGGAAGCATTAGTCACACAAGAAAAAAGGTAGGAGGGCAGCAATTTGCCGCGGGATTCAGCCGCACAATGATTAATAGAGGTACAACGTACAAGGACTTGAATGTGCTCATGAAGAGGCTTGACATTGTATCAAGGGAACCTTGATTGAGTCACTATCAGGGAGATAGAGGGGTAATAGCACATATCAAGCCCCTAAACATCGTGTACTAAAGCCCCAGGCTAACAGATAAGAGGCAGCTAAGTCCGGAAGAGGCTACACCGGCTTGATACTGTCGACAGGAACCTCATGCTTGTAATGGGAGTCTCGGCCAAGGAAAGAAGGGTCTGTCTGTAAAGGAAGGATAGGTCGACGAGAAAAGGATGTGTCGCCAAAGGAAATAAGTATTACTAAAGGAGGGTACTTGCTGAAGGAGCGAAGCTTTGCTAAAGGAGAAGTCGCTCGACGAGGGAAAGAAGCATGGCCAATGAGGGTATTTGTTGATAAAGGAGCATTACTTAATGAAAGAAGTAATGGCGATGGGTATATGTGGCGTCGAGGGAAGGAGGTATTGGTAAATGAGAGACCTGTTAGTGAATGGGACAAGTATTGCTGAAGGAGAGATGTCACGGCAGGGAAAAGAAGGGTCACTAAAGGAGATACGTGTTGAAGGAACACAGTTCAAGGAAAGAGGGGGACGGTGAGAGAAACATACTTATGTTGGTGAAGGAGAGAAGTATTGCTGAAAGAAAGGCACTTCGACGAGGTGGGGGAGCAGCGCCGGAGGATATAGGCGTCGGCAGGAGAAGCAAGCACCGCCGATGCCTAGGATGTGTCAGGATATGTTAGGATATGTCGGGATATGTCACGATGTGTCAGCGATGCCCAGGAAGGGGCGCCGGATGACGGCAAGTTAGATGGCAAAACCGGCTTTCACAGTTTGTGTAGAAGTTCACAAACATATTGAAAGAAGAGAAAAAGGCGGCGCGGACTAATATATGACTCCTCCCGCGGCGTGACCTCATGCTAGGTACGTGGTGATTCCTCGCTATTAGCTACTTCTCCGCTGGGGTTTCGGACGATAGGTAGGTGGCGATAGGTCAGTCATCTGGGCACCGTTAACTCATGATGTTTGTACCAGTCATCGGGTGGGAGCGTCTCCCCTGATCCTTGAGCTCCCGGTCGCAAGCGAGGTGCTATCCCTGTTAAGGCTTCAATGGCTGGAGTCCGCCGCGTCGTCGCTTCCTAATAGGTTTATTAGGGGATAGTTAAGGAGTAGTCAGGTCATAGTGGCGTGAAGGAGCGAGGTCGGCGACTTCTCTGCCTGATTCCGAGGATAGGAGGAAGGGTAAGACGTAGATCGCCCCTTCAAGTTCGGGATGGTTCTTTATATCTCTCCTCGAGGTGAACTTGATGGGTGTGATATTAGAACACTACAATATCAGACTAGAAAGATACATATGTAGCAATTCCTATTGTGAAGCGACCACGTTTAAGTACTAGCAAGTGGCTTTCTAGGTCGAACATAGTTCTAATATATAGGGGGGCTTCCCATCTCTGACTGAATACCTACCTGATGGTGTGTTAATAGGAAGTGTATGACTGGTATTTAGGGTAAGATAGTGTGGATATGCAAACGAAGAAATAATTGATTATTTTAGGTCTATGATGGCAATATACCTAAAGTATAGTTAAAAGTTCAACTGAAACCGGTGACGTATCCCATCAGAAGAGTCAGTTATACCACCGTTGTGGTTTATATTGGCAGGGCGCCGTCATTCCAAGTGGCCAAACATCTATGTATGTCATATTAGCATAGGGGAACACAAGAGGCGATTGTACCTTATATGAGAAGAGAGGTGAAGCCTTCCGGCAGTATTTTGTAGCGAACAACCCTTTGAAGTTGAGACTGGCAGACTAACCGTCAGGACATACTAATTAAAATTATGTAAAGCGTGTAATATAAGCAGATAAGGGACAGTTCATTAGGTAGGCAAAGGACTTACTTCCTGTTCTGAGCATCACGAATGAATATAAGGAAAGTGCAGGGAAGGAAACATTAATTTGGTCAGAGTAAACTGAGACCTTGCTATAAGACTAGTATTAACAAATAATAAACATGCTGATGGAAGTTCCCCAGGATGTTTTGCAGATGCTCCCAGATGCACGCGCCAACCAATGCAATAACTTCACATGATTCCGTTCAACATTCCATACCTATATACAATATTTCGCGTTGGATATAGACTCCCACAACACTACCACAGTCATCATCCGTGAGATGCTACGAACCACTTAGGGTCCATACTGAGTCCAGTCGATGGAGGCGACGTCGGGGTAGCAGGTTGTGCTGGCAGCGAACTCGTGGCTGCTGAATGAGCCCTCTGGCAGCTCGTTAAGCTCGGTGCACTGGGGGATCAGGTTGATAGCGGTGCAGCCCTCGGGGATGTTGGGATCGTACATCCAGGAACCGTCAGGGGCGGTGGTAATAGGATAGGCATACTGAAGAGTGATGAAGTTCGTGTGATAGTAGGGAACAGTGTCGTTACAGGCGACAAAGGTGCCGGCGCCAGTGAACGAACTCATGGTAGGATACGGGTCGGGGAAGCGGGTGAAACCCGTACCGGTGCCGGATCCGACGTTGATCCACACGTCGTGCTGGTCGGTGTAGACAGTGTCGAACTCGTCCTCTTTCTGGACGAAGAAGCCGTAGGGCGCGGGGGGAGTGCCGCCGTCAGTCAACACCTCCGTGCCACTGTAGCGGACCTCCTCGGCCGTTCCATTCTGGTAGAAGATGCGGCCGGAGCTCCCTGCGTCAAAGGGCACGAGCACGGCAACATCTGTGCCGGCGCCGACATGAGCGGTAGTCACGACCCAGTTCTTGATCGAAGGGGTGAAGTCGGTGGACGGGTCGGTCACGTTGGCGATGAGGAAGAAGCCATTTGACTGGGCAGTCGGCGGGTACTTGGGAATAATCTGGCGCTTAGCCGAAGGAGCAGCAGCCACGAGGGCAGCGAGGCCGAGGATGGAGAAGAGCATCTTGTATCTTGCGGATGGATTTGAAAAAGCGAGAGACTGTTGCAGCGAGTGTCTGTTGTATTATAGTATTATGATATTATGCTAAGATCGTTGGCGATGATAGGAATGATCTTCAAGACTATCAACTAAGGCGAGCGAGGCTGATCTTAAATACCTGAATGAGCCGGCAGTCGTTGACGGCGTCTCCTTCGACAAATCCAAAAATACCCCCTGCGGGTTGCGCCAAGATCCCCAATCGGGACATCGTCACGCCCCAAATGGGGTTAATGGTATTGGTCAAATCAGCAATACGAAGTCATCAATACGAGATGAAGGCAAGCTTGCAGGTAGGTAGTAACAATAAGCTCAGTTATATGATACTGACGTACACCTCGGCATTGAATATCCCCAGGCCGTCTACTGTAGGAGCCCTGCAGAATATTCTCGTCTCGCATTTTTAACCTATAACGGTAAAGAAAAAGAGATGACTAAAATCAGAGCTTCTGTAGCTATTTCCGCCATTCCCCACTTTGTATGACAGATCGTATATGTACCGAATAGTGACAGCTTCAAACTTCATCTTAAACACTCATGCTCGTAGCGAGTTGATTACTCATCGCGTCAGTCGGATGGTAGTGTGACAATCACCAGAAATACATCAGCAGGCTTCTCAGATGGTTTTCCGTTCGTAATCATTCTTTCTGAGTCTGTCTGTTATGAATTAGGTATAAGGTAAGGAATATTATACATAAGTGGCGGATAATTCAGTGGCTGGGTAATACACCCCACATCTGCGGGCATATAGTGCATGTCCTGTGACTCTTGGAAACGAACATGAGGATATCGTGGACATCAAATAAAAGGGAGACATGCACTAAGCTCTAAGCAACAACGCACGACGCTTCAGAACGATCTGTTTAATATCTCGGTGACAGTAATGGGCATCCCTAGAGACCTTACGCTGGTAGAGCTGACCAATCCCCATTACATGCAATTAACATGTAATCAAATATTCACAAGGTAGTCTTGATGACTTGTAATGGCATGGACACATCTAGCTTCTACATGTTGTAGAGCTAATTGGAGAGCGTGCTTGTCATGGATACTACCTAGGAGGTACTCTAGAAAATAGGAAGAGCATCCCTCCTAATACGGACTTCAAATTTGATAATTCCCCAGTGCAGATAAGATGACCTTCAACCTTTCAATCCCTGCATGTACCTACCTGGAGCCGGAGTGGCGGTTTCGGCTTGTGATCCCGTTCCGAAATCCTACTAGGCATTTGAATGGCAGAGTTATTACCATTTCGATAGAGGTGAGGTTAACTTTACGTATATATTCCTAGTAGCAATGGATGGCAGTAACTATTCTAGAGTTGGAGATGGACAACGAAGATCGCAAGTTGGACGATGTTGGACACGGCCTAACCAAAGAGCCTGGCTGATACGAAGTGTCGAATCCCAGAGCCACTACTACAGTTACTTGTCGAAACAGTCTAAGGACTGGAGGTATCATTAGCGGTATATATGGCTATATAACGGGTATCTAGGGGCATTCAAATTCTCGTACATAGAGCCTCTGTCACAAGTCAAGGATCAACGCGTACATATGAAGCACGTTCGTAGAAAAACGAGCGCCCCCTTTTTACTCAAAGTCCAGAGGATTTATCATCTACCTCTATGGCTAGAAATAGAGCCAAATGAGTCGCGGTTCCTACAGATCATCAGAGTCTCCAAGCGAGGACTCACATCATTTCAAATCGATGATCTACGTGCAAAGCTTTGACTAGGTAGGTAGCAATAGACCCTTTCGAAAAGGTTCTCCATACAAACCCTGGGCCCAACAGCTGTCGTTGACGTTCGCCAGGTGGCTCTACTATGTGCACACTAAAAGGAGGCCACGTCCAGTACCTGGCTACGGCTGGAAACAGCTGTTCTTGACAGCTGTCAGGAGCTTTGGTATGGAAAAGCTTTTGAAAGGGTTGTTATACATGGTCGTCGCAATAATTCCAGCACTAAAATGTGTCAAAATTTATGCTGCACGAAATAAATCCATTTTCGTTCCGACGTAGGTAGTATCTGTAGACATAAGGCGCCTGCTCACAGTATAACTGACACCCCTATTCAATGTAGTTCTTATCACTTATTTTGTCACGACGCATATAAAAACAGTCAAGGTATTAGATGGTACATAAAACAATACTGATAACCATAACAACTGTCTAACTTACCTACTCTATGAAGTTCCATTAATGACCTCTCGTGCATCCTAGGTACAAAACAATCACCAATCCTGAGGTAGTTTATCCCCATGCCAAACCTCCCGTCTATCTTAGAAAGCAAATTGTATCCTACGAGATTCTCAAATACGTTGTGGCATGGCTTGCATCAAGCTAGACTAAGAGCCAACAGGAGGGTACCAGCTACGGTAATAGCAAGGTTCAGCATATCCATTCCCTGCTCGCCGAGCCGTCCAGCACCGCTGCTACTAGGTGTTGTCTTGGGCGCATCGAAAGTCGTGCTACCGTCTTGGGCCTTGGAGTAGTTCCCGATGAGTGTTGCATTTGCTACCGACGGGGTCATGGCTGGGTCGTATGCGGAGCAGGTGTCGTTCGCGGAGAGGAGGCAGTCGGGAGCAATGCAGATGGCCTGGAGCTGCGGTCCAGCATCTGGCGGGATGACAGCCGCAGCGGGCGAGCAGCGGCGATTGAAGACGCTGTTGAGTGTGTCGTTGACGAATTGCGCGTCCGCGTCGCCGAAGCCGAAGGATAGTAGCCCGCGGACGGCTTGGTCAATAAAGAAGCCCATTTCGGCTTGGTTCAGGTCCATATACCTGTTGAAGAACTCTGGTTAGATCAAGGTGATATATCTGAACAATGAAGAATAACTCACTTGTGCACCTCGTACATGGATGCCTTGCCAGTATAGGCGGGCAGCTGGGCCGACCCGATGTGAGAGCATCCGAGGAAGGTTCCGAAGTAAGAATATACATGTGTGAAAAAGATGCTGTAGCGTGTGATTAGCTGAGCTACTAGAGTGTATATCTGATGAGGTCATACTGTTGTGCAGACTTGGTATCACCATTGCTGGGCTTCAAATCGCGGGCAGCAGCCAGTCCTCCAGAGCCGAAGAAGTTGACTGCTTCGCCGTGGTCTTTCCCGGTATTGGCCGAGGCAAACGCGCCGTTGAAGTAACCATTCAAGTCAACTGCCTCGCCTTGGTATATTGTTGAGACCAGGGCTCCAACGAAGTTGGGTACAGAAACAGTGTTATACTTGGAAAAGGGCCCGAGTAACGCTGAATGGAGGACAAGAGCCATCAGTGTCATCTGATTCTCGGCCGTATTCTCACCGACGGCCTTCTCTGTGTAGAAGTCACAAACCGTCGCGTTCTCAGGGCGATCCTGGGCCATAACAGGCAGAAGTTGCGTTAGCAACAGGGTGGCAAATGATAACAACATTGTAGCAAGAGTCTTCAAACTTGTCAAGCGGCTGACTTGAAATATGCACTTGCTTGGTACTAGTATGTCTAGAGATGTTCAATGAAGAACAACGATATATCTGAAGCCAGACATCCTTTTATATCTATTCAGCTGAGTTTCGAGGCCACCCTTTTCCAGGGGTCCAGGAGATATTCCCGCCCTGCCTCAAAAGGCGTCAGCATCATTACCAGTTATGCGAAGCTGCAACATATTCAATCTCTTCCTGATATTGGTTGAGATCCTAGGTCGGACTATAGTCTCTAATGTGAGCGCTGGCCTTCCGGTGCTCTCAGTAAGCACCCGCAGCTCCTCAATAGGTACGATTGCCAAGACACATAGCATCATAATACCGCTTTAGGTGTTTACATAAGATCTACCAACCTTGGCGTAGCTTTCAGCTCGTTCAATCTAACTAAACTCGTCAAGCACTGGCCGATTCCCTCGGCATCAGGTTGGTGAGCGAAACGTAGGACCATATTCAGCAGTTTCGATAAAAAGTATATAGACGTTGTAGGTTACCCAGAAGACATTGCGTTGAGATTCATATTATCAGTAGCCACTACTTTGCAACCTTAGTTCAAGATCTACGCATCTGACACTAAGCGCTGTTTTAATACAGTTTGCAATTTTATAACTACTTTATATTTTCTAAGTCGAACTATGGCGACTGTTCTGCGCAAGCTCTTCCGTCGTAAGAAGCAGCCGCCTTTGGTGTGCTCAGTCAAGCTCAACATGGACGATGACCATCATCATCAACACACCGCTGCCTGCTTCATGGACTTTGAGCCTCTTGCTATCGTCGAGCTCTTCCAGTCTCAAGGTTGCCAGGCCTGTCCGCCGGCCATTCCCGGTATTCTCGAAGGCGCAAACAACCCTAACCTCCAACTCCTCTCGTTCAATGTCACTCTGTTCGATCACCTCGGATGGAAAGACACCTTAGCTGCCCCACAGTGGGATTCTCGCCAGCGCGCCTACCTAAGGAGGTGGGCACGTAACAGCCTTTTCACACCAATGGTTGTTGCCAATGGCGTCGCAGATGGCAGCGGTGCCGGTGGGAAAGAAGCGGTCGGCGAGATCATCTCGCGAGCCCGGAACACGGCCAAGTCCATGGATTGGCACATCTATGTCGATGCCAACGACACCGACGTCCGAATCGATTCAGACAAGGACCAGATCGAATCTCACGACATTCTTGTGGTGGTCTTCGATGCCAAGAGCGAGAAGATCAAGGTTGCAAAAGGACCGAACAAAGGGAAGAAGATGGAGCACAGGAACGTTGTCAAGGACATCATGAAGATCGGGGAGTGGGTTGGGGGGACTATTGTGGTGCCCTTGCCCATGGCAAGAAGTGCCATGCAGCCCGAGCTCGGAGCTGTTGTGATCGTGCAAGCACCCCAAGGAGGCGCCATTGTGGGTGCTGCGAAACTGTGATGTGTAAACTGAGTGAGCTAGTGTAGTTTCTTAAACTTCCGGGGGTCTGGATGGTCTTTTCGGTTTTAGATAGAATCCATAGTTCAAATAATGCTTGGCCTCCGTTGTTACCTGCTTTCCGTATCCTTGTGGATGTCTACAGATCTCTCGCAACAGTACGAATAGCAGTTCAGACGTAAGTGATACTGTGATGGTCACGCTCGAAGTTCGTTACCGGGTTCACCATGTCCTTTGATTAATCCTGGTCATATATGGGGGCTCGAGGTGGTCTTTGCCGAAAAATCTTCACTAGTTGTTCGCGTTCTTGGAATGCTTCTAATTGTCACGATATGTAGATCAGCTTATGGTAACATAGGGGCTGCTGACCAACTCACTGTCAACGATCTAGGCCCATAACAGTCCTAGCCTATGGGAGACGGGCTATTACGAGAGCCCATGTTAATGAAGTTTTCTAAACTTCGATCGCTAGCGAATTACCAGATATTGTAGGGCTGAAATGCACCCAGTTATGCGTCTGTTAACGAAATAAACTTCTGACGCTGTATAGCATATCTTTCCCGAATGGGGAAGCATTGAACGAGCTACCTCGGCAATTCTAATCCCTTAGCACTCATGTAGCAGGGATTTGGACCACTGTTTCTGTAGTAGGGAATGCGGCTGAAATAAGCTCCAACCCATCGCTAACCCCTTTTCTTCTAGCTCCCTATTATACATACATATATCTTGGAAAACGATGCAACTCCTTCCGCCTCCTGAGCTTCTAAAACAACCATCGACCAACATAAATGCTCTCTCTATCTACATGGCCAGAGATAGTATCTCCGACGGCAGAGATGCCTCGGCGACAGATGTGATTCCTTGTGTCCTCGGACTATCTAATCTAGTTTGGAAACGATCGGCGACCTAAAGCCACATCTGGACTATGTTATTTGTTATTTTCTATGTCAATATTCTCTGGCTTCAAGACCTAATTGAGTACCTACCTGGGTACCCAATAATACAAGTCAATCTTCTCCAAGTCCAGGAAGAAAACATGCCAGCCGGCATAAGGAACGCTCTCTGGCACCGCCAATAGCCGCCGCATATGGTGCGCACACGACATACCGGGTCGTCCGTGGCATCCCGGCCATCGCGGGATCCTGAATGTGACTGTTGGCCAATAGATTCTCAGTCGGATGGAGAGGTCTGTGTCACGGGTGTCAGAACTCATCTAAACACTGAACAGGAAGTATCGGCGTAGATGTTATTATCATTGCCATAAAGCTCGCGTTTCCTAGTTCAAGTACCGCTCTCGAGGTGGCTACCTCTAGCTAGGTTCTCTTCAGTCCTCGCCAGCTCCCGCTGCCGTTCGCTACATTCGGTCCAGCTATTGCCCTTTCGATTAGAACGAGACCCGATGTATTTGGCAAGCCCATTCTCGGTTTCTCGAGAAATCCATTATATTCCCAAATTTATCCTGAAAATGGCACACTACTTGGAAACTTTGGGACTTCAACATCCAATGATCAGCCCTTTGACTAGCTACAAGTAATATGTATGACCTATTAATACATCATGAAGACGTTTGAAGCCTTGCGTGGGTTGAATGGTTGCGCTGTCGAAACGAATATAGTTAAATGCAGACGTGTCGATATAGAGATCCTCCTGGGGGCTAGAGGGGGAATTCTCAGAACTGATCGAGGCAGCTTTATAAAAGGTCGTTTGTTTATCTAGACGTGATCTAGAACACATGAAGGCGCAGTAGGCTCATTACATGGCCACCAGTATTGACGAGCATTCTGCACCTTTTTAAGCACTCTTCAATCGCAAGAAAAGAAGCTTTGCTCCGTGGAAAGATGAATTCGAAGAATGAATTCGCATGATTTCATCCAAGCCTGGGGGGACTTGCTGGAAAGGGGGGCAGCTCAAGTTTCTAGGCGATGCATTTAGATGTCCCTCATATCGATTGAAAGGGGATATTATAAGTGATGCCTGTCCCATTGTCGGGTTTCGACGTGCGAGCAAAGTTACTACCATAGAAGCTTGATACGATTTCTAATTGTTTGAAGACGCTGAATATTTCCGTCTTATATTGCTGCAATTGGGTTGACCTTGTTAGATGCAACTACTAACAACCACGTTGCAACCAATAGGCGTGTGCGTATTTCACAATGTTTATTGTACATTGATTATACACAGAACGAGTTGGGAGCCTCTACGCGCGAATTTGAATGCCGGCGATCCTCCCAATCCATCTCTCGTGACAAGCGGCAATAGACGGAGCTCCCACAACTAGTAACCTCCGCGGTCCGCAAACCGTCGCAAATGTAAAGCCCTGTCGTAGCCTCACCCATCGTTTGAGGGTGTTATCGTTGGTATCGCTAGAAGCAACAACCCTATTCTCCCTTCTTCCCTTCCAGTACCTGTCCTCAGCTTCCATTTCTCATTTCCTCCACTCATAGCCCATATTCCCTTCCCTATCACCGCGGGACCGCTTTCTCGATCCAGAACCCGGGCTCCGGCCTTCTCTCGTCGCGCATTTCTTTAGGCGTGAGCGCGCGGTCGACCTCTGTCACCTTGACCAGCTCCTTGACTTTCATAATCATACCCGCGGACTGCGCTGATACTGGCTGGAAAACGGTCTGGGTGCGCTTGTGTAGGCCGAGGGCGGCAAGGACGCCGCGCGTGCGCTGCGGCAGCCCGATGGCCGAGCGATGGAGCGTTATACGGAAGTACGACATTTTCTGACCTCGCGTCGTCGAAGGGATGGATCTAATCGGGTAGGTGACAAAGTAGCCACGCGCGCGAGTGCTTTTTAACACAGTCCTCTTGATCAATGAGAGACTAAATCGCGCTGTTCCGTTCCGTGTAGATTGATCGATTTGGCTGGACGCAGTTCGTCAGTTGGAGACTTGCGCAGACAATTTTGACAACGAGGAGCGCAGCGTAACTCGCAAAGATAGCAATTGAAGCAGCTTAGGGGAATTATGAGAAGGGTTCTCTGGTACTAACGGTTCTACCTTTGTCCACCGAGTAAATCCACCAGACCTTGTAGAAAGAATCTCGACGTCGTAGTTCTGCCATCCAGGAAAGCCGAACACCAATTAACTTTTAAGTGGGACCGCCCGAGGTTTTGCCAACAGCCATCATGTTACGTAACCTGCTCGGCTTACATAAGAGGATCGATCTAGGTACATATTTCGTCGCCTCGCATCATTCCCTCGTGTACCTTGAATCACCTTTTCCTTTGGCCTATCTCAGATCAACTTATAGTATTCGCACCAGTAGAGTACTTCGGCTACATCAATCACACATCTAGAGGCAGACATAGGTTCAAAATATAGATGATTGATCGCAAGTCTATTGTCTAGATGTCCAATCCGGGTTAAATAGAAATACTGATAGGGAGCCCATACATCTGGTATCACTCTCGAAACATACCCCATCCCAGGGCTGCTGGACTTGATTTTAAAATCTTTCTCGTACAAATCCGTCACTACAGACTCGAAGTTACCGCCCTCCGCTCGACCCCAAGCAAGATTCATGTTTCCCTTTTCTGAAAGATCGCCACGTGATGCCTCTAAACACACCTCAGAATGCAGCAGCCGTCAATCTATTCTATTTCATAGAAACCTCCACTCTGGCCTCACCCACGGGTCCCGTTTGGGCCAGGGTCGGGAGCAGGTAGGTGATGTCATCCCAAGGATGTCTGTACAGGCTGGTGCGTAGTCTCTTCTGGTCGAGGTAGTGAGCAATGAGACCAATGCTTCGGCCCAAGACGAAGAGACCGTTTAGGACTCCCATCTTCATATAATCCTCAGCCTCCTCGGGGCTGAAAGCACCGCAGCTCCTCATCAGGTCAACGAAGCAGACCGCAACACAGCCGTCTACGTTCAGGATGAGGTTGTCCTTCTTGGACGTTGTTACCGACTCTACAGCCAATGCATAATCAAGGAGCTTATGGCTAGGGAACTTGGCCAAGACGTACTCCTTGACGAGTTCTACACGAAGATCCGGGTTGTTTCGCGACTTGATACGGTGGCCAATACCTGGGATCAGCTTGTTCTGCTTGCGCATGGTGTCGACAAATTCGCGAGGGCTGAGGCCATTGTCAGCAGCCTTGGAGAACTCCTCTGCGGCGCCGTCGAGAGCACCACCGAAGCGAGAACCAATGGTGAGAAGACCGGAAACCAGCGAGCTGATCAGGTCCTTGCCAGCACGGGTAGTAATGATGGTGTTCATGGCACCAGAGACAGCAGGGCCGTGGTCGGCAGTGAGCATGAGTACCATTTCCAAGAACTTGGAGGCGTACTCAGGTAGACGGCGGCGGAACCACAGGAGAGACATGACACCGCCAATGCCGATATCCTCTCTGAACACATCCGAGATGGGCATACCAGCGTAGAGAAGTTCCTGGCCACGGTCATCCGAGATAGTGGAAATGAAGGCAGCAGGCTTTCGGATGAGCCCGAGCTCTTGCGCCCACGAGTAGTCGATAGGGATCTTGGGAACCACAGGCTCGGCTTGGGGAACAATAGTCTTGTTCTGAACAAGCTTCTGGTAGACAGCTAAGAGAGCCTGAGGGAGATCCTCGAAGGTGTCGGGAACGTGGAAACCAGCCTCCTTCATCATCTTGTTCTTCATCGCAGCAGTCTCAAGCTGAGAGTTGGCGAAAGAACCGGCGTGACCGAACTGAACCTCGGTCTTGAACATGCTGGCGCAAGTGCCAATGGCCCAGGCAACAATCGGCTTGGTAATGATACCCTGCTTTACGGCATCGATAACCTTGTATTCCTCGACACCACCAACTTCACCTAGCAGCATAAGAATCTTGCAGTCCGGGTCTTGCTGGTATCTGAGCATGTGGTCAATGAAAGTGGTGCCAGGATATCTGTCACCACCAATGGCGATACCCTCATAGACGCCGTCGGTATTCTGCGAGATGATGTTGTTCAACTCGTTCGACATACCACCAGACTTAGAGACATAGCCGACGGAACCCTTGCGGTAGAGCTTGGAGGCAACGATGTTATCCATCATACCACCCGTGTTACCAATCTTGAAGCTGCCGGGCTTGATTCCACCCACGGTAGCCGGGCCGATGATGGTGACACCCTTTTGCCGCGCAACATGGGCGATTTCTCGCGCTCGCTGTTCAGTACGTGTCAGCACAGCCTAGTGAGGCCAAGATTATCTGTCGGGCTAGCTTACTCGCTCAGGCACACCCTCCGCGATAATCGCAATGGTCTTGATCTGAGGGAACTGCATCAGCTCCATGGTTGAGCTGTAGACACTTCGCGAGGAAGCGAAGTTGACTACAACGTCAACGTCAGGGTGCTTGGCCACCGCCTTGGACGTTTCCTGGTAAACCGGTAGCAGGGTTTCACTGGTTCCCCAGTACATCTTGCTGACGAACTGGCCACCGAATGTGTAGATGATACCAGCAACCGAGGGTGTAGGGCGCTTGCAGATGAAGTCGAAATCAAGCATGCCCTGTACCGCTCGGTTTTGCAGGCCATAAACGAAGCATCTTGTCTTGTTGTTGAACAGGGCATGGGGCGGGAGAGGGCTTAGAGGCCGGCTAGGGGCAGCGAAACGGGTGATGTTGTCGTTAGCAGACAGCCCGCCGTTCGTGGTGCCGTTAACACCGTTGGTGGTAGCGGAAGACATCGTGGCCTCGTGGATTTCGCAATTATTCTCTCCTGCAAATTCGGTGGTCTGGGTTAGCTTAGAAACGTCACGATATGGTCTTGAACACAATCCACGAGTGAATAGGTCCTGCGAACTGAGTAGGGCTGCTTGAGGTATCTGATAACGGAGGGGGTTATGCAATGACTTTCTCGTCGGGTTTCCAGAAACGCTACCGGCCCGGCCTAGCCCGGCACTATAGCTGAAGGATTCTGGAGGGCACGTCGGCGCAAGACCCGGACAAACCCAATTGAATCTGGCCGGCGCAGGAAACGCTAAGCTGGCTAATGTTGCGTATATCCCAAATCACGGAAAAGGCTTGCAGTGTAGAATGAGAGTATCGGTGTGAACTCAACGTACCTCAGAAACTATAGTTCGTGTATACAATCAACTACCCTCTTGGTTGCTGCTCGCACGGAAGACTGCAAAGGTATTAGACAAGATTGCAGTGAGGGAGTTAATAGCAAGGGAGGCTATCTCAAGAAATTGGGTATGCGAATTGAATCGTGTAAAGGGAGGAAGGGAGAATTTGGGTTGGTGAGCTTTGACGACGATGGGGATTAATTTTCTCAGGTGAGGAACGAGCGAGCGAGCAACCAAGTGAGCCCAGCCCAGCTTGAGTTGATGCAGGTAGGGCCCACCCAACCACCACAACCGCAACCACGACCAGCAGCAAAAGGCTTAGCGGTGGGAAGGTGGGTAGGGTAGGCTGGTAGGAATGAGGGATGTGCGGAATACTCGTAAACGGCAGCAAAACGGCGTGATTATTGAGTAATCGTACGTACCTATCTTGTATAGTCCAACTATAAAGAGAAGGAGATGCAAATGAAGTTGCACCTTTTCTTTCCACTTCTCTGCAATTGAATTGAATTGATTAATTAATTGCGTAGTTACTGCCAGCGACGTAAGAGGCCAGAGTTTGTCCGGTAAGAAAAAGAGCTCGATCGGATTAGTTGGGGTAAATTTTTGTGAGGTTGTGAGGTGTTGAATTGGACCCCTTTCTTTGCCAGCATCGACGGCCTAGGTACTATTTTGTGGGCGTTGCCTCGTTGGCCCAATCGAGGAGCAGTTTTGACTTCCGCTTGTCTGGACGGCCCTGTTGATCCTGCACAATCCTGCTTATGTTGGTGACGGGGATTCGCTGGTTGGGTTGTACCGGGTGTACCTGATGGGAGTCACCCCACCAGCCCACCTAACCATCGGTATGGAGGTACCTACCTGGGAGGTTACCTACATAGGTAGTTGATGGTTCCGGCCCGCTCTTTGCGAGATCCATATTCATGTACCGGTACCTCGGACCTTAACATCGACTTCAATCCTCCACATCCTCCGCTAATTCACGTCGGGTCTCGTCCGTCTCACCTCATCCAAGAGACCCGAGTAGAAATCAACTCTTTTTTTTTTTCCATATCTTTCCACCTTCCGGATCAGCAAAGTGTGTATCATGGCCCGGAATTAAATGGCAAAAGAGAACCATGTGAATAGACAAATAGTCACCAAAGACTATTGAAAATAATAAAACAATATCAAACCTGGAAGGGCACGAGGTTTCTTAGGTCTGGTGTTTAGGTGTGCAGCGCCGCCATTCACTTGAATGAGAGATCTGCTACATCCATCCCTTTGATCGGCCCAATCATATCCGGAGAGTGACTTTCAACGACGCCGTCAATTTGTAAATTGACATTATTTTGCCGGATAGTCCCCAATGTCCAACTCCGGACAAGATCAAATGGGGATGTTTCGCCTCGTGCGACATATCACGGCCGACCGAGATAGTAATAGTAATGCGGATGCTCGCATCATCAATTACTCCGTACCCAGGTACCCTCAGCCGAGATCCTCATTGTACCGGCTTGCACTAGCAACGGGACCAAGAACGTGAAGGACGTGAAGGATTGGACTTCTTCCAATGCTGACTGATCCCTTGGCCTCAAAACCCGAACGGTAAGCCGGACTTGCCAATAATAAACCAGGATCGGGTCAGCTCACGATGAGCCCTCGGCAGGATGAGAGTAAGACCAGACCGGATGCCGATGGTGATGATACCTACCGGCTATTTCGCTATTTCGTAGATAGCCGACGACTGTCGGTTTCAATAAGCCATTTCTCATCCGTTGAAGCAAGGACCAATGTCTAAAAGCATCAGCTTCAATGTTTCATCCTCTAATGAAAGGTGTTGCGTGACATACGTACTGGTAATTTGCGCCATAGTGGTATTCGATTAATAGACGTATCCCGAGTACGTCAGCCGTGGTCTTGGTCAGATAGGGAGGTACCTCGAGGTACCCGACGTAAGGCGGTCACTGTTGGTGTTGGGGTACCTGTACAAATACCCTCCGGCTGCTGACTAGGAAAACCAGGATCGCCCCAAAGCTTTTGGCGTGATAGCATCTCCGCGTACGCTACATGGTCTAGCGCCCCTCCAAAACTCAATTCGAGTACCCACTTACACCCACCCGGCGGCAGACCCTGTAGAGTTTAGTTGGGTGCAGCTCAGCCCATAGCCTTGTGCAGTACAGGACAGCCCAGCCAGCGCTTTCCAAGGGGTCCGGAAGAGAAAAAAAGGGAAGTAAGTGGGCTGGTGGGAGCTTCGCACCGTAACGCACCGGACCACACCTCACAAGAATTTCGAGAGCCAATCCCTCAATCCTCGTAGCTGCAGTCACCACCGTCGCTTTTTGCAATTCAAATCCCCCAACTTATTCTTCCTCTTTGACAATTCATCTGGTCGTATTGTGACTTGGAGAATTCTCGCGCTTGAGAGAAATTCAATTGCGACAAGGTAAGAATATCAAAAAAATGTGTGGCCTTGCCAATCCCCAATCCCCTCAATTCTGTAGATTAATCCTACATGTACCTTTGCCTTTCAGCTCCGGATCATAGGACTTCTTCAGAAATCAAGCAGCTCGTCTCTTCAGCACTTGCAATTCCACTTGAAATCAGAGAAGAGACCACACTTGCTAATTTCCCTCGTTTCTAGAAGCAATCAGCACAATTAAATAGAACGGAATTGAATAACATACCTCTCCCGTATACCTTCATCCTCTCACCGCAATGTCTGCCAAGTCCATCTTCGAGGCCGACGGCAAGGCCATCCTCAACTACCACCTCACTCGTGCTCCCGTCATCAAGCCGAGTCCTCTTCCCAAGCCGACCAAGCACAACCCTCCCCCGAGACTGGCTTCGCTTTACTTCCCCGAGGATGCTGATGTCAACGCCGTGCTGGACCAAGCCGAGATCACCTATCCGTGGCTGCTCCACGCTGGCTCCAAGTTCGTCGCGAAGCCTGACCAGCTCATCAAGAGGCGAGGCAAGAGCGGTCTTCTGGCTCTTAACAAGACCTGGGCCGAGTCGAAGGCCTGGATTGCTGAGCGGGCCGGTAAGGTGCAGAAGGTTGAGCACACAGAAGGTGCTCTGCGCCAGTTCCTCGTAGAACCCTTCGTGCCTCACCCAGAGGGCACCGAGTATTATATCAACATCAACTCGGTTCGAGATGTGAGTGCAGTGTTTCGTTTTTGAACAAGTTTGCGCTGTTTATTTTATGCCCGACCTCCCCATCGGGCGAATTATTCCATGATGGTCGGCCAGTGCATGACTGCAGAAAAAACAAGAATCCCGAAGACGGTGATATTGAATAGGAGGAAATCGGAGTATAACGGGAGGAAGAATATGATATGTTTACGGGGAATTTACAAGAGGTTGAGGTGTTCTTATCACAATACGTTTTCACCGAGTTGGTGCTGCCGCATTCTTATTTGAATCGGAAATTCGACACCGATCCGGTGCTCACGGGCGAACGGAGACTAAACCATATGCACTCTTGTTGCATCCACCTCGCCCACTTGCCGCAATCATACAACACCTGCCATCCTTCTACACACGTGTCCAACCCCTTATAATCCCCCTTTTACGCATAGTATTCCCCTTTATCAGCAGCCAATCATCTCCAGAATGCTGACTTTGCCATTGATAGGGTGATTGGATTCTCTTCACCCACGAAGGGGGTGTTGATGTCGGTGATGTCGACGCTAAGGCTGAGAAGCTGCTCATTCCTGTCGACCTTTCACAATACCCCTCTAACGAGGAGATTGCTGCCACGCTGCTGAAGAAGGTCCCCAAGGGTGTTCACAATGTCTTGGTCGACTTCATCACTCGCCTGTATGCTGTCTACGTCGACTGCCAGTTCACCTACCTTGAGATCAACCCCCTAGTCGCCATTCCTAACGCTGACGGCACGTCGGCTGATGTTTATTTCCTGGATCTTGCTGCCAAGCTAGATCAGACTGCCGACTTCGAGTGCGGTGTGAAATGGGCTATCGCGCGATCTCCTGCCAACTTGGGCATTACTGCTGTCTCAAGTGCAGGCGACAAGGTCAGCGTGGATGCTGGCCCCCCTATGGAGTTCCCCGCCCCCTTCGGTCGTGAGCTCTCTAAGGAAGAGGCTTACATCGCTGAATTGGACGCTAAGACTGGTGCTTCCCTCAAGCTTACCGTGCTGAACCCCACCGGTCGCATCTGGACCCTGGTTGCCGGTGGCGGTGCTTCCGTCGTCTATGCCGATGCCATCGCATCTTCAGGCTTTGCCGATGACTTGGCCAACTACGGTGAATACTCTGGTGCTCCTACCGAGTCTCAGACCTACTACTACGCTCGGACCGTATTAGACCTAATGCTGCGTGCACCGATGAGCCCCAAGGGCAAGGTCTTGTTCATCGGTGGCGGTATTGCCAACTTCACAAATGTTGCTTCTACGTTCAAGGGTGTCATCCGGGCACTCCGCGAATATGCTAAGCAACTGAACGAGCACAACGTCCAAATCTGGGTGCGTCGTGCGGGTCCCAACTACCAAGAGGGTTTGAAGAACATGAAGGCCGCTACACAGGAGCTCGGCTTGGATGCCAAGATCTTCGGCCCTGAGATGCACGTCTCTGGTATTGTACCTCTTGCACTCGTCCCCGGCCGATGGGAAGAGAGCAAGGTGCAAGAATTCCAGGGTTAAACGAAGCAAGAGGTGTACGACTCATAGATTCCCCGTTTAGGTGTACAGAAAGTGCAGATGATCGGTATGATGGCATGGTTTATATGTAAATGCCTAACTCAGGTATTGTGTATGCTTGGAGGTAGGACTTCGGATCTAGATAACCTAGACCTGGTCATTGTCGCATCATATCCCGAAGAGTGGCTAGTTTGACTACCTACCTGGTAGTTATAGAGGCGTATTTGCGAGCAAAAACCTACAATAGACTGGCATAATTTTCATGATCTGCTCTGACTGTCTTTCCCACCTCCTATGTAGTTATGTGTCCGTTGAGTTCTGTGTTATTACGTATCCGTATCCTAAAGCAAAATGGATCATATGACTGGCGCGAATTTGAGGACCCGTGAATTCCTCCTATCCTATTCACCCGATGGTTTAAAATGGGCCACTTAAGAATCGGCCCCCTTTCTATGCCCGACTATCTTGCCTTAAGAAATCAGGTCAGTGACCGGCAGTCTATAACTATGCAAGATTCCTTGAATCCTATCGCGATGGTGAATAGGCATAGAATAAAGTTAAGGATTACCAAGTGGTTGTCGCCTTCGAATCATCGAGGAATCGCTGTTAAGCAAAAGTGAAACTTCAGTCATGAAACTGGCTACAATGAAGTACCATACTTTCAAAGTAGGCCGTAACATAGCGGTGGGTAAGCATTTGCGCTCTTTACGCCTCGTCTCTGTTGCAAATATTACAACATCGTAGATCCTGGCGCTCGGCCCCTGAGAGGTTCTCTCCTTTGTCCAACCCCCACCCCCCGAGACCCCCCTTTACTACCAAGTACGGTCAGAAAAGACGACGCCAACCTAAAGCATCAGAACTCCGACTACCAGCGCAATACTAACGGAGAAAAGAAATGTAGATACAGATTTTGCCGTCGCGAGAGGCTCTGCGGCTTGGCTGGTTGTGACCGGCTTGGCCGGGTCGCCTACCCCTGGCCACCCCCTAGGGGCCGCGGAACAAGACTCTGCTCTAGAGAGTGCTTCTGCACTCAAGTCACTGCCAACTTCGCGGCCGAGATCTCGTTCACCACCACGAAGGACGCGAGCTGCTGCTGCTGGTATACGGAGTACGCGCGGATGAAACCGTCGTACTCGGGCGGGTACTGAGGGATTTGGTACTGCGAGACCTGCGCTGTACACGAGCGACCGATGACTTGGTCGAAGGCCGCGATGCCGTAGTACATAGGCCGGACGTGGGGCTGCCGCCCGTACATGTGGGTGGGTTGCCACGCGCTCGCGTTGGAGTTGTCCGTCATGTGGAAGCCGATCGAACTGACGCCGAGGCTCGCGGTGTAGAGCAAGAAGTTCAGAGTCCACAGGGAGGCGCCGAAGATGTCGGTTACGCCCTCGAGGCCGATGGGCCCGACTACGCCCATCTCCCGCAACGCGTACGGGTACGGGGTCTGCTGCGCCTGCTTGACCTGTTCTGCCCACGCTGCGAATTGGTCCTCTGTCGCCTGCAGCTCCATGAGGCGTTGCAATGTCAGGGGGTACCCAGACACGCCGATGTAGTAGTAGTAATCATGCTGGTTCCACCCGCTCAGATAGGGGTCTGCCGAGCCGGTGGCCGCGCGGCAGATGTCGAAGCCCACGAGATTATCGATCTGGAAATCTGTACCGATCGTGGACGCGGTGGCGGCGGCCTCGAAGAAATTGCTCGGCAGGCCCCTGTGTTGAAGGACTTGCTCGTGTATCGCGGACGCTCGCTCCAGCCACTGCTGGGTGTAGGTCTTGCCTCCCCACTGGCCGGTTCGGAAGCCGTTCTGTAAATAGAGGTCTGGCTCGTTTCCAATCTCGAACGACGTGATCGTCAGATTCGGGCAGTTGGATAATGCCTGGTTGGCCATTGCCGTGATCTTGTCGATATAATCATCCTGTTCATATGCTAGATTCAATCCCCATGTCACCGTCGTGCCGTTTGGCAGGCGGTTTGCCGTTTCGAAGAAACGGGGGCCGATGAGCATGCTATCCGGCTTCGTCGTCCCAGAACCCGGTTGCGTCATTATTGACCCTGCACGTCCAGTCATCTTGGTCCTCGTGGAAGACTATGCAGTCTTGGGTATTCCCGCCGATTCGGACATGAGGCGGCTTTCCCGGGTAGTTTGCAAGGTTGTTGAGGAGGTTGATGGAGAATTCATTCGGCTCTGCTCGACCCATGAAAGAGAAGAGGTTAGAAGACTCTATGCCGAATCCTGCGAAAGATGGATCTACAGGTGAGGAGGTATCAGAGGGAGGATTTGCCGATGGCTCGAGCCTTATGATATTGCTTTTTACTGCGGACGCAGCACACGCCAGATGGTAGAGAAACAGTGTAACGTTGATCAACGCCATTGTTACGAGTAGCCCACGGTACCGAAGGATGGCAGAAAAGAAGGGATGGAAAGTATACACTTCGAGAAGAGAAGTACCTAGTTATGAGAGGTCTAATAATCAGCACGACCAAAAACGGTATCGACATATCGTTTCATGCCGGGTAACTTGAAGTGATACGGGATAACAAATACACGGCTAGTGAATGATTGCTCTATTAGTTCTGTACTAGGTGGGCTTTATCAAACACCTCAACCGTGCGAGTAAAAACGTTACGTCTTTTGAGATGACGTGTAACTTGCCTGGAACTGTCCGTTGACGGCTGTATACACATACCTATTGAGGTCTCTCTAAAGCAAACTTAGGAAACATACGTAAGTTATAGTAGATGTGAGTGTAATATCCAATACCGGCACTCACATAGGGAGCTAATTGTTCAAATGACAATGACACTAGTATCACCATAGCTGTATAATTAGTACGAGGATAGTCTAGAGCTGACCATTGGGTTGTGCTATACTGTAAGATATCGGTAATACGTTGCTAGCTACCCAGGTACCTATATAAATCGATGTTAAAGTACTATCATCAAGTGAACAATGTCTTCGCAGGAAAGGTACAAACCTCATCTAGACACCTTAGGGTAACTCAGGTGACCTAGTAAGCATGCTTGTCGTTATGGTTTCGGTATTAAACCATGGCCCTTTCGAATGCCATACAATAATCAGTAGTCGTTCCATCAGTCGGGCAGAGGAGCCTCGCCAGATGCACCAGATCCAGTTGGGTGTCGACCCCTCACCTGACGGCGATGGACAGATATTCCTGTAAGGACGGTAAAAGGGTTACTTGTCCCTAACATGCCCCCCTTTTTGTTCTTCTTTTCTACTAACATTCGCATATTAGTCGTCCGCCCCCTTTACCCCTATTAACTTCCCCTGGAAAATGAAAAAGATTTTCTAGTAATTTTCAGTTACAAAAATATTCTATATTCACACCTCTACTTCCCTAAATTTCTTACATCTCCCATAAATGGACTGTGGTATACCGAGGTAGAGGTTCCAACATATGATGAGTAATCTATAATTAGTAAATACGCGTTGTGCGGTAGATATGACACTATTTTAACGCATGCAGAATATGGGCGTGTGATTCGCTGGTTTTCCTGACTAAGTACAGAAGCAAAGCCAAAATTAGGTGTACTTAAGTTGAGCTCCCCGCAAAGACACATCTTTGCTTATCTCAGGCAAACTGCGAACAAGAGCCTCGAGACAATCTTCAGTGCTGCCATGGAATACGACCAGACAAAGCCGGTGCACGCCAGCCCGGAAGACAGTTGGCACGGAGTCGTAGCACCCGACTCCCGCTTCATTCCGGAGCCTAGCCGATACCACCTCTATATCGGTTACTTCTGTCCCTTTGCGCATAGGGCCAACTTGGTGCGCGTCCTGAAAGGTCTCGAATCTGCGATTGATATCTCAGTTGTCAAGGCGTATCCTAAAGGTGAAGCTGGTTGGTCATTTCCTGGTGCCAATGGACCGGATGACACGTACGAAGGTTCGACCGCAGACAAGCTCTTTGGATCAAAATACCTTCACGAGGTTTACTTTCGAGCGGACAAAGACTACAAGGGGAAGTATAGCGTTCCAGCACTATGGGACACTAAGGAAGGAACTATCGTGAATAACGAGAGTTTGGAATTGTTACGATGGATGCAGACTGGATTCAATGCAATACTGCCGGAGGGAAGCCCGGAGAGGAATCTTACTCTCTACCCGAGTCACTTGCGGGAGAAGATCGATGAAGTCAGTAAATGGATGACGCGCGATTTCAACAGTGGTGTCTACAAGGCCGGGTTTGCAAAGGACCAAGCTGCATACGAGAAGGGCGTGATACCCGTATTTGCGGCATTGAACCAGCTGGAGCAATTGATCCACAAAAACGGCGGCCCGTATGTTCTCGGAAAGGAGATCACGGAGCTGGATATCATGGCCTATCCGACGGCTATTCGATTCGATGTCGTCTACGTACAGCATTTCAAGTGCAATTTGGGCACCATCCGCGGTAACTATCCCGTCATTTATGAGTGGCTGAAGAACTTGTATTGGAATGTCAAAGGCTTCCGAGAGACAACCAACTTCAAACACATCAAAGAGAACGTGAGTGTAAGCAGCAGATCAGGATACAAGAAAATAGCTAACGTAAGAGTAGTATACTAAGAGCCACCCTGACATCAACCCGTATGCGATTACGCCGCTCGGTCCCTATCCGGATATCGAGGATACTGTCAATCTCAACCTTAGCAGTATCAAACCTGGAGTGATAGCGCACCCTGCCGTACTCGAGCAACAGAAAAGCCTTCCCAATGTTTAACTAGATAGTTATTTTCCGGGGGTGTCTTTGGATGTTTTCTTGAAGGCTCACGAGCCTTGGTTGCGTACGTTAGAGTAGGGGGGAGGCAAGAATGGCAATCAATATATACCGTTATAACTCTCTCACGATCGACTATACAGTGAATAAACCATCAATACTAACGAATTTATGGCGTCATCTTCGAATCCTAGTTGAAATTTGCTAATACCAATTAGAGATATTGGAGCCGAAGACGCCACTGATCAGCAGCGGGAGGGGTACGGCTGATTTACATAGCTCAGCTTATGCATTCTTATCAATGTACATACCTCGGCCAGCCACCTTCAATCAGCGCTATCTTCCTATATGTCTCTATAAGCTTGAAACAAGACTAGCGAGTTACGGCAATTTTGTTAAAGACGAACGATGCCAAGACACGGACTAGGAAAAGCCGCGACTAGCTTGAAGATCTGTATCAGGGGTAGCTTTGGAGCTAGCCCAATCCCCTGAGGTCCAATATCTCTCCAATGCGCGCGTCGTATGTATACGTACGCTTATCTATACACACCCATTCCGAACCCCCGCAAGTGGCCTAAGCTACACAAGGGACATCGATGCAGTTGATAAGATGTAGTCAGATTGTGGTGTCACCGTAACGTCCCTAGATTCGAGATTTCATCACAATGCAAGCTTCTATTTATCTATGAAAGCCCTCCTGATGGGAATCATTTCAGTGACAAAAGCCTAAGCTATAGACTGACTTGAATATATAACGACAATGGGTTCTATCAAGGAGAAGAGCTCACCGGTTGGCTCGCCTGCAGCTGTGGACTTCGAGCAGGGGCAGACTCAACTCGGGACGGTTCACGATGTGCACAATCTCACGTTACTTGGCTATAAGCCAGAACTACGGCGTAACCGGTCCATGTTTACGTTGCTATTCCAGTCCTTGGCGATCGCCGCTGTGAGTCTAAAAACCCTTCTCGCGGTTTGCTATATGTCTAATACACGATTCTATGTGATTAGATACCATATGGCTTCGGTGGTCCTCTCATCAGCGCTATCTACGGAGGTGGTGAGTGAGCGACATTAGTTTCGCTCCTCCTTCGTTACGCTGACGTCTCCTAGGTCAGCTACCGATGTTCTTAGGTTGGATTGTGGTCTTGATTCTCGCCGAATGCATCGCTCTGTCGCTCAGCGAGTTGGCATCTCGTTATCCCACGTCAGCCGGCCCGTACTACTGGTCCTTCCAACTTGCGAGTCCGAAATACCGCACCGTCCTCTCTTTCATCACCGGCTGGACCTGGCTTATCGGTAACTGGACCATCACGTTGTCTGTTAATTTCGGGTTCGCGTCTATGCTTGCTGCGACAGTAGCTCTCTTCGAACCAGACTTCGCCGTGGAAGCTTGGCAACTATTGCTCATCTTCTACGCTGTCTGTATACTAACTTTCTTCCTGGTTGCATTCGGTAACAAGATGCTACCTCTGGTCGACACGATCTGTGCTGTGTTTACAGCAATAAGCATCGTAGTCACTTGCATCTGTGTATCTGTAAAGGCAGATGTGGGTAGACACTCTCCAAGTTATACTCTAGTAAGTTAATTGTCGGATATGTTAGTCTGAATCAGAGATCCATTGAGCGCTGACTTTGCTTTCAGGGGAACTATGATACATCGCTATCTGGCTGGGGCAGCTTTTCTTTCTGGATTGGAATCCTACCTTCAGCTTACACGTGAGTGTGTTCCTATCTACCTCCTCAGAAATATGAGAAGCTAACAAGTCCCTAGGTTTTCCGCTATTGGAATGATCTCATCAATGGCAGAAGAATGTGGTGACCCGACTGTCAAGCTGCCAAACGCAATATCCCTTTGCGTACCGGTCGGTGGTATTGCAGGATTGTTCTTTGTAGGTTGACATCGTTCTAACCTACCATGATATCTCTAATAACCTTTGCGAATAGATAATTCCCCTATGTGCAACCCTTCCAGATTTGCCAGAAATCCTCGGAGCGCCTGTAGGCCAAGCACTACCATACATCTTCGGCAAGGTAGTAGGATCCCCTGGAGGTGGCCTCGCCCTGACTTTACTCGTCCTCATTATAACTATATTCTGTTCCATCTCCATCACCGTCGCAGCGTCGAGATGTACATGGGCCTTCGCGCGTGACAATGCTATCCCATTTGCTCGTCTCTGGGCGAAAATCGACGAGCGCCATGGTACACCAATCTGGGCTCTCGTACTCACTACGCTCATTGAGATGCTTCTTGGACTCATCAATCTCGGTTCTTCGTCTGCATTCCTCGCCTTCGTGTCAGTTGGCGTTATATCCCTTGCCGTGTCCTATGGGATACCTATTGCCATATCACTACTTCATTACCGCAAAGAAGTCAATAGCGCCAAGTGGACTATGGGGAGATATCTCGGACTGGTCGTGAATCTCCTTGCGCTAGCTTGGATCGCCTTCGAAGTGGTCTTGTTCTCTATGCCCACAGCTCTACCAGTGAATGAGGTCAGCATGAACTACGCTATCGTCGTCTTCGTTGGGTTTATGGCGCTGAGCGCGGTATGGTACGGTGTCTACGCTCGGAAAGGTGAGTAGTATCATGGCAATGTCTCCCAAACACCCCATTTCTATGCTTACAGGACTAACACGATGCAATGACTGTAGTTTACCGAGGTCCACCAGAATCTGATGGACTCACCGTTGATTCTTGATCTAATACGCGCTTTGAAAGATCTCTTGTTCTTCTGAGGCAGTAATTCTATCTTGAAGAGTTCTTGGCTATGACTAGGTACTTTGCCTGGTTAGTAATAAAGCGGTATTCTTTTCGTAATTGATAAGTATATCCCACTCAAGCACATAAATCTGAGGAAAACGATTTCCTACGAATTACTGTAGATAGAATATTACCTAGATATCTCAGTCAAAATTTTAGACGGTCTCCTTTTCGATCACAACGCCGCTACTAGCAGCCGCTCTAGCTTTTCTTCTTTGCTGTTCTTCGTTTCTTCGTTCCATCTCGAGCTTTTGTTCCTTCAGTGCGATGCAAAACTTTGACCTTGCTCGAATCTCCTCGCCTTTCCAGATGAAGATGAAGGGGATGACGCACATGAGTAGACTCAGTCCGCCCAGCAAACTGCAAGCTCCGCTGATTCCTAGTCGTGCAAACATAGGCGTCGTCGCAAGCGGAAGGACGACTGCGAATATGGAGCGGCAGGAACTAGCTGCAGCGTTTGCGCTCGCTGCGAATATTTCGTAGGCGTCTGTGATGTAGTTGAGTAGAGCCATGAATATTAACACTGGAGCAACAAAAGTTAGCAATGCCCGTTTGTTGAGGGTGTGAGGCGATCCAAGTCACAGGACCTGTTTTACACGACCATGCCCTTAGAAGCGTTAAGATACGCCTTAATGGGACGGTAGAGGGATAGATAGCTTTGAAATGCACATACTAAAGCCTGCACCAAAAGGAATGCCAGCTAACATTGGTGCCACGAAGGATACGCCTGGTTGTGCTGTCCAACCAAGCCAAAATAATGATATGACGAACAGTGGCCCGCCAATCGTAGCCAGTGGCACCCGACGAAACTCCTCCTTTCTCGACCAAGAGGCACCACGAGCTTTGGCCCTCAGAAGCACACCATCATAGGAGAAGAAGATGGGCAGTGAAAGAATTGCACCAAGCCCGATTGGTAGGTAGCATAAACCTGTAACCCCGGGAGACAAGTCGTAAACATTCTGGAATATGATTGGGAAAGCTTGAAAGGACATGTAGAATATAGCATATACTAGTGAAAGATAGAGGCACGTCGCCGTCACAATAAGTTCCGTTAAGATCATACGAATAGGTCGAGTTAGTACCCTGGTGATTAATTGTGTCATGTCGCGTGGCTCTAGTTCGGTGGCCGAGTAGACTTGGGCATTGGGGTCCGCCTTTCGGATCTTGGCTGCCCGGTGGCTAAGGAGGACCGGCGCATAGGTCTCGGGAAGAAATAGGACCAAAATCAACGTCAGCCCGGCGAATATCAAGCCGATCCAGAACGTCCATCGCCACCCGATGCTTTCCGAGCAAAACCCGGAGATAATAGGGGCTAACAGTGGTCCGAAGACGGTTGTCTTCAGAGAAGAGGAGTTAGCGTCAGATATACATGTACCTACGCAGATTTTGAATTACTTACGACCATGAACCAAGCCATGGCCCGGCCACGTTGAACCGAATCGTTAAAGATATCTGCAAGTATCCCAGTGACAATAGCGATCGGCGCGCTCGCACAAGTTCCCACGAAAAATCGAAATACAAGCATCGCCGGCCAGTTCGGAGCAAGCGCACAGGCAAGTGTCCAAACCATGAACATGAGGAAACTTCCGGTGGAAAGGACTCGACGTCCCATATGCTCGCTGAGCGGACCCCCTGAGATGGGAATAATATTAGCAAGTTAGGCACATTCTGCGAGTTCGTATAAGTCGAACTTGGATACAATAGATTAGAAACCACTTACAGATGATTGGTCCGAATACATAGCCCATAAGAAACGTAGAAATCGGGAGGACCATTTGCGGCTGGGACGTGACACCCCATTCTCTCGTCATGTAAGGGATGGCCATACTTGGTAAAGCACTACCCATGGTGCTATTGATGACAGTCATCATCGTCGTTAGTAAAATGAGCTTCTTCCGCCACTACAACCGGGGTCAGCATCGACCAGACACGGCACGGCAGCGCAATCCAGGGGTCGCGTCCTTACTCCAGGCCAATTGTAGGGGTTCTCTGGGTCGTTGACCTCCCACGATATGATCGTCTTCCCTCCGGCGCCCTGAAATCGGCTCGAGTCCGGTGTGTCATCCGCCGGTATCTTATTGTCTGCCTCCTCTGCTCGATATCTTGCTTCCGCATCTTGGTTGCTGATACTCTGAACTAGTTCCGCAAAATGGGTTAGACCAGTGTCATGTCTATGACTACTTTTCGAAGAGACATTCGTGTGTTGGCGATGTAATTGCGGCCCGGGGCCGGCGTGTGTAACGCTTGGGCTCGACATGGTCAGTAGTACTAGAGAGAATTATGTCTAGTCTCTGAAGATTCAGCTGGGAAGGCGTAGGTAGTTATGTACAGATTGAGAAAGGATCTAAGACAAAATCCCATAGCGGTGGAACTACCATTGGAGAAGTGGTAAACCCGGTGTGCGGAACAGACAAAATGATTTGACTGGCAGGGAGTTGCGTCTACGGAGATGTTGACCAATTTTTAGTATTTTAATGGGTCGCGTTCGTCAATAATGCCGACGTATAGCGACGCAGCCGACGTAGGGCGCGAAGGCCGGTCCGTGAAGATCCTCTTACCGGACATAGTAATAGCACGGGAATAAGCGTGGGCCCTTCACGGTTATATGTAAACCCATACGAGCTTAAGAGTAAGCCCAACCCCCCAGATCGCGCAAAGGACTAATTCCTTCTATCTTACGGATTACTTCCTACCGCCTCTACGCTATATAGTTCCCTATCGGGAGCCGACTGAGAACAAAGGCGCTCACCCCTCTCTCACCAGCCCCCTCTTCCTCCTAACTTCGTGGGACCGCGGTGACGGTCAACGGCGTGGATGTCTGGACATGGGTGGGGCATGGTCAGGCACATTCGCCGTGGTGATTGGTGCACGCCGCGGTAGCTCATCCTTGAACCAAGGTCCTATCACCTTCGTACATGCACCGGGCTGGCATTCCCACTGCCGTCGTTTCCGCAGCCGGAAGAGCTCCCCACAAGAGGGGCTTTGTACAGTAGGGGCTCGGGAACCCTTGTCCGGTGTAGTGGAGACATGTGAGGCCTTAAGATCGGCTCCTTATTAAGCGAAGTGGCATCATGGAAAGATGTTGCTCGAGCAAGCCCTCTTATTGGGCTGGAGTAAGGGTTTGTCTTCCCCTTGAAGGGAAACAACGCTCACCTTAGTAGAGATGTATGAGGGCTCGTTATAGTTGCAGGGCAGTCCCAAAACGGTTCCATGGCTATAGGGATGGTTCCCACCTTGAAACGGTTCCTTATTAGGAACCGATCAACCGTTCCTAGGTAAGTAAGAACCGTGCCAAAGCAGCTAGCGTTCTAAAGATTCTAGCCAGCATTCTAGCGATTCCAGCGATTCCAGCCAATGCCCGAGATTTATCTCGGGTTATTGTGTCGCAAAATCAATTCTATGGAAAAACGCCACCGCCATCTATATGGGTTAGACCATCAGCGATTAGATCGGCGATTCGCCACACACCCCCACAGCCACCACAGCCACGGGAACAAAACCTCCTGACCTTACGTAAGGTGCTAAGGCACTAGGTCACGTCAGGTCACGTAAGGGCTGGCCACCTGGAGCTGGGAGTGCTGGAAGCCCTGGCAGCTGTCAACGGACTGGCAGCCGGGTGCTGGGAGCACTGGCCACCTGTTGATAGGTATTCCCCAAGCGCCGGCAGAGCGGCTTTGCGTGTAAAAGGTTGAAGCGTTTGAAGCGTTTGAAAGGTGGTAGAGCAGGAGCTGGAGCTGGAGCTGTGTCAAGTGTCGCAGGTGTCGCTAGAGCGCTATAGCTTTCGCTAGGTAAATCTTGGGTTATTGTGCCATGGTGAGTGGCCTTGAGTATGTAGGTATCACTCGATGAGTCGTTCTTCAGGTTACCTAGGTACACACTTCACGGCTGGCTGTTGGCCTGCATGTAATTATCAGACGAGGGAGGGGGTGGCTAATCACCCAACACCCAACAGCCTGATGCACCTCGTCACAAAAGTCGCCGGAGTCAAGGCGTTTAAGGCCAATCAGCGGACCCCTGGTGTAAGGCCCGGAAACCGTACGAAGTATGCGAAAGGGGCGACGGGGGAAAAAGGCTTCGCTGGATATCGAAGCCCGACAGGGTATAGGGCGGTGTCAAGAGAGGCTCTATGGATCGCAGGAACAGCCCTAGTGATGCAAGTCGTCAATGTAAGCTTCGCTTAGAAGGAATATAGATACAAATAGTATGAGGTCATATGCCGTCTGCGGTCGCTGAATCGAGAACTTTCAGGCCGGGTTTGCTCATGTCAATAGGTGCCAGGACTCGCTTGTTGTCCATGGAGGAAACTATGACGGTGTCTTTGTCTGTCAGGCGCTGTGACTTCCTTTACATGCTCAGGGAGGAGGTACTCTGGGTCCCTGGTACCCTCCGTCGCAGGCTTTGACTCCATGATTGCAAGTCAAGATGTGCACAGGCGTGTAATTTACAACAATCGGATGGTCAGAAAGAATTCAGGAGATCCAACTGGATCAGCTTTGGTTATGGACTAGTCTACTTCTGGTGTTGACAGTGAATGAGCACTTGATATAGAACTTGGGGAGATTCTGATTAAACCATGGCAAAGATACGGTAGGGATAGACCTCTATGGAGGGAGAGGCTACATGCAAGGAAGAGACGACTTGCCCATCGCTTGAGAGGAGCCCCCAACATCCCCGCTACCCGGCTGCTTAGGTGGAACTCATGACGGTATCATTAGGAAGCTGGAACAAGATAACAAGCATATAATGTCCTGTATGTACCCAAGGGAATGCGAAGATAAAATAAGTAGGTTTGTACCACAGTGTATTTTATACCTCGTATAGTCTACTATCAATACCAATTATTTGATATCAATGAAGACAGGAAGTGCTTGTCGAAGCCTTGTTACTTACCTTGCCGTGTGCAAGAAACGTGCCTGGTTCGCAGAAAAAGATGTGCCGTGTTTCATCAACCAAGGACTTCGAAACTTTTCGAGCGACGTTATATAACTTTATAAATACTACATCTCGCAATACTCTAAAGGGGTATCTCAGATATCAACTATATAAATAAAAACAAAGTATGATCTAACCATTTTACCTCCATATTCCGGCTCCAGTATGATGATAGTTAGGTACGTTACACAGGTGCATTTTACCTATTCTGATTGGATCTTTTGTGTGAGGTAAATTTAACGACACTAGTAACTGAGCCTCTGTGTTGAGTACGAATAACCTTCCTTTACATCATTAGATTCTTATATGAGTTGTTCTATACGTATCTTCCTGTGGTTTGCACATGCGAAATGTGCCTAACTGGCAGACGCGCAATAGGATTCTCCGCAACATATATGTCGTGATGTGCTGGGCATGTAGCCAACGAGCAGATCGTGTGACCACGGCAGACTAATTCGAAGACGATATTATTACTGCAGTAAATTCACATTGCGTTATAGGGAATCTCTAGTTCTCCCTAGCGTTCTCATGAGGCTAAGCTACTAATTCTCATCCTTGTGGTCATTTCTAAGAAGGTGCATAGTACTCTATATTACTAGGTAGGCAAGTAATAAGAAAAGGTACTCGACGAAGAGGATCACAGCAATATGAATGCACATCAACGGGCAGAGTGACATACCTCATGCTCGTCTATTCGGGCAGAACTAACTCGATATACCGAGTAAGTTTCTCTGACATGTCGTTCAAGGTGCTCGAACACTCCAGACTTGAGCCAAATACACATTATCGACTATACTATACTCTAAATAGTCATCAACATTATAATGAGCGTATATTTCATTGCCTAACTGAGAATACTGGCCTGACATGATTGGTCAGTTGATCAACTTCCTACCTAACGCAGAGATGTCCATTGATCCCTGCTAGGTTGTCTCAACATCAGATCAGATAAGTTTTATCGGGGTAGCCTTCGCTTTCACTACATACCATGTATCATTCTGACGTACCTCCTATATATCTCTAATCAAGAATAACATAGTTGGTGTAAGCGTTCTTGAAAAATGACAATGACACAGCACACTTCACATCTGTCATGATACCTTGAAGACACTAATCTCAAGCTCAAGCTTGCGCCAAGAATTCTCGGTTAGCAGCCGAAGGCCGAAGAGGACTTGGCAAATGAAGTAGACTCTTTTTGGGCATTTCCGTTTCTTTTATATGCTACGCTAGCAGGGATTACGTATGCTATGCTCGCTAACACATAGAGGTGCTCGAAGAAACCCTAGCCAACCGTGCACACGTAGCTATCAAAGGCAATAAAATGACTTGGGAGGTAATAAACACGCCCCTATTGTCAATTTCCAGTGCATTGCGTACCTAGGCATTAACGTATATGAGCTACCGCAGATTTTAAGAGAGTTCGTGGGGCGAAATCTCTATTCAAAATTGAAGCAGGGGACAATGAAGTAATAGATCTAGTATTAAAGGTTGCATTCTCAAAATTCTACGCTTAGACCATCCCTCGTTATTTCTCGCATCCGGTGAGCTCGAAACCGAAGATCTAGCGTGTCTAAAAAAAGGGCTCCCGCTAAGAATGACCAATATTCGGTTAGGTTCTCAAGCCAAAGCTGGCGAGCTGTAAGGCTGTAGTCCCAAGTCTGATTTTAGCTTGTTGACTACTTGGACACGAACTTCTTAGCTTGGAGGTGGCTCAGGTGGAAAGCCCCTTATTGATACCCCTTTAGGCGAGTTGGGGATTTTTAGCACGCTGATAGGCAGGTTTTTCTCCGAAGGTGACGTGCACCGCTTCTAGAAAGTAGTATGGTTGTTTTGTTTGTTTCAGGTCAAAAGTCCGTAATCGTTATTGAAGCAATTAGATTAACTTGATATCGACTTGTATCGGCCGACACGAGGCAACTTAGTCGCTATGAATTGTGTTATAGGACTAGCTCTATCCCCCTAGCTTCGCATCTATCCCCTTTTAAGACAGCTTCCCGCGACCCGCACCAGCGCCGAGCAGACGGTAACAACTGTTTTCCGCGTACGATAGAGCATGGTTGCTATCAAAACGTAGCAATTCAGGTGTCCTAGCCTACTACTCAGGACGGCCATGCCTTTCTCAATCCCTTCTGCGATGCTTTTGAACAGGGGCTTCCTTGACGTACCATTCGGGAAGGTCTAGATCTAGTGGTTGGACCTCGTTGTCGAACCATGCACAGACACGGACACGACGCTACGGTGAACGCTTCGGACGTTTCCCATATTGATTCCCATGTCACTTGTTGATGGCGAGCAGCCATTTATCATCGTGGCCTCCCCTTTCCCTGGGTTTCTTCGTTCGTTAGGAAGTGATGGCAGCGACTGTCTCTGTTCTCTACGTCAACTAGGACACTATTCAGGTCCATTCATTCGTTTGTTTCTTTTAGACTATCCTTAATACTGTAATATTTAATCATGCGGCCGACTACGTTCTGGACCGCTCTTACCACACTCGTTGCTACTTCACTCGTTTCTGCATCTTCTGTTCATAGAAGACACTGCCATATTGGTAAATGTAATTTTCATCCTTCCAAGAGCCCCAAATGCTGGGGCGACCACTCCCTATCTACAAACTGGTACGATGAGATACCAGATACTGGCGTCACAAGAGAATACTGGCTTCAAGTCCAGAATGGCACAGCGGCTGTCGATGGAGTCGAGCGCATAGTCTTATCTGTCAATGGGTCAGTACCGGGGCCTACGATCGTTGCGGATTGGGGGGACACTGTTATCGTACATGTGCACAACGCACTGGAGAACAACGGTACTAGTATTGTACGTATAAATATTCTGCACCGAGATGAGACACCTTGATCCGTTCTGCAATCTTCTTCTCTTAGAAGACAAGAATTGTTAAAAGGAGGCCACCCCAGGTGAGGCGTTGGATCTTAGTGATAGTCACTAATGTGTGAGCATAGCATTGGCACGGTCTAAGACAAAATTATACAACACAACACGATGGTGTGGCATCTGTCACTCAATGTCCGGTGGCGCCTAGGGACACTATTACCTACAAGTTTCGAGCAGAGCAATATGGCCACAGTTGGTATCATTCCCACTTCGCAACTCAGGCATGGAATGGTGTCTTCGGTGGCATTGTCATCAACGGGCCATGCTCAGCACCTTACGATGAAGACCAGGGTGTCCTATTTCTCAACGATTGGTTCCATAACACAACTGATGCCCTATGGAGCACTGCGGCAGCTGGCTCGCCGCCGATAGCGCAAAACGGTCTGATAAATGGAATGAATGTCTACGGTGACGGTGGGAAGAGGTACGAAACGACTTTCACAGCCGGTAAACGCCATCGGATTCGCCTAGTCAATGGCGCCATTGATACTCACTACAAGTTCATGATCGATAATCATAAGATGAAAGTTATCGCGGCGGATTTAGTTCCAATCGAACCATATACGACCGATGTCCTGAGTATCGGCATAGGTCAGCGATATGATATAATCGTCGAGGCAGACCAGGACGGCGGCGACTTCTGGCTACGCGCATACCCCGACATGGCCTGCAGTGCTGAAAACGAGATGACGGATAACATCAGGGGCATCGTGCGATACGACGCTTCCTCGCGTTCAGATCCGATCTCCGCCGCTTATTCTTACACTGACGACTGCCTTGACGAGCCAATGTCTAAGCTAGTCCCCTACGTACCGCTCGATGTCGACCACCCAGCCGCAAAGGAGGACTTCAGTGTGGGTTTCACTGTCAACACGCATGGTATGTTCAAGTGGACGCTGGATGGTACGGACCTCCTATCGGACTGGGGCGTGCCAACGCTTCAACAGAGTCTCATAGACCTGTCCGTCTTCAAAACATCGAGCAACGTCGTGGAGCTGAACGAGAAGGAGGCCTGGGTGTATTTCATCATCGAGAACGGTGCCGCCGCATTGGGTCTAACACACCCGATTCACCTACACGGGCACGACTTCTATGTCCTCGCGCAGGAGGCGAACGCCAACTATACCGCGTCGACGCCCTTACAGCTGAAGAACCCGCCGAGACGAGACGTGGCTATGTTGCCTGCGAATGGATTCCTCGTAATAGGTTTTATCACAGACAACCCGGGCGTTTGGCTCATGCATTGTCATATTGGGTGGCACGCCAGTCAGGGGTTTGGCTTGCAAGTTGTTGAGCGTGAGGCCGAGATCCCTCCGCTGTGTGATTCCGAAAGTCTCGACTCCACCTGTGCAAAGTGGCAGAGGTACGTTGCCGCAAAAGGCATTTTACAGGATGACTCGGGCATATGATGTATCATTTAGCATATGTACCTATGATAAAGTCGGCTCCGACAGCTAGAGATCGGTCTATGTATAACGATGTACATATAATTACCTAGGTACTATAAAAGATGTTGGATCTATATCAGACCATCGTTCACATGCATGATTCCTCTCATTTCCATAGACTATAGATGATTCCTAGGCGCCATGAATGCCTCTAATGATGGAAGTTGAGACCCAAAATGGCGTTCTCTATGCAGCGGAACCCGCAATGGTTAGTCTTGCCGCAGATTCGATAGATACCTACCTAGGTAGGCTACAGCGTTGACTCTAGGTTCACCCTTCCAATAACGATGTCCCGTTCTATTATTCCACACGTTTCACCGATCTCGCTCTATGACGCGGTACATATCGTCTTTATAGTTTAGCAGAGAACCTTCTAACGCTGTTGAATCTTAGGTGTGAGTCACAAGTCTATTATAAAACTCGACGACTTGGAACGAACAACACGCAAACAACACGCATACACTTCTTTTGTCATGTGGAACTTCGACTCTGCCCCGTAATGGGTGCTCCAAACGTCTTACACCCCATAGACGCGTTAGCTATACACCTAGGTAGATAGCACCCAGACATAAACAATACCATCACCATAAACACACGCATACACGCATACATGCGGCCTTTTTGCAGGACAACACAACGCCAAAAATGGATACAACCACCATGACGACCACCCAGGCGATCACTACAACAGTCACCAAGACGGTTCTCACGATAATCCCCACGATAGGTAGTCACTACAATCACCACTACTACTATCATCACGATGATCAGCACCGCGGTCAGCATAGTAATCTCCACGACGACCACTGCAAAAGCCACAGGCACAACGTCTAGGGTTTTCGGTGTTGTAGCCGCCGAGAAATTCTTTTGGTGCATGGCGACGTTGGGGTCCATCGGCTCCTTTGCGCTATTCGTCGATGGCGTGGGCGGCGCCGGCGCCGCCACCAGCACAACTCAAACCCCGCTGAAACCGAGAATACCATGTTCAACTCTATCGTCGAACTCGCGGTCATGTCGGCGACCGAGGCCGCAACCAAGTATTGGGTGGATAATCCCCCGAGCAGCGTGGCAGACGGTGTGAATGCCGCCTTCAAGGCCCAGCGGGCGGGTATGAAAGCCGCCAAAGCCTCGGCAGCTATGTGGGGTGGGGACCTCGGGCTTCCACGTAGCCGTATCGTGTCCGGGGGAAGTGGGGGGGTCAGAGGCGAATCCATCGGAGGATTCTCAGGGCGGTATTTGTTTATATTACATTAGGTTATTTTGGACCAGGATTCAGGTGAACATTTGTATTAATCGCTATGAATATCTCTGTCACGATGCGGACCATATTGGGGATAGGGCAATAGCTGTTGTTCCGCGAGGGACTATAACCTATCTGGGGGAGACCGCGGGTATACATACAAAGACCCTCTTTGTCTTCTGTCCTATAATTCGTCCTAACAATCTCTATTGTATTAATCATACGCTTTTGGGACAGCTTTTCGTGCTGCCATTTGCTTTTCGTGGTACCGTCATGTCATCTTAACCACGCGTAGGACTTAAGCTACTACCTATCTCAAGTCAGGTTTTGGCTCTCGACTCTCGTTCGACACTACCTCGCGAAGGATCAATTGGAAGATAATGTGAAAAGACAATCTCCAAGATCAAAACTGAACTTTTTGCTTTCCTAATAACTGTCTCGGGCTTGGGTGGTACAAGCTGAAAGTGCCTCGAATTGACACTGGGTCTCTATGTTAATACTTCAACAAAACCTTTCCTCCACGACGATACCTAGGTAGCCATCAGAATTAAGCATCGTGTTGAAAATAATTTTGTCTTAATAGTGGCGGGTCAGGCTGTCGTAATCATCAGTTGGATTGATGGAAATCCGATGTGATTCTCAGCATTTTGTAGCCCGATCTGCAAAATCGAAGTTCGTCAAAGACTCAAAAAGGAATGAGGAGCTAATAGGTCCACAACGGGATCAAGGCAGGTCCAAGACAACAACTTAGTGTATAATTATCACGTCAAGTTTCTGTATAAGGTGGTGGAGGATCGTTATCCACGAAAGCAGCGATATCAGTACCAGTGCAAACTGTTTGAGAAGCAGCCGTCGAAGCAGCTTGAGAAGCCGCCGTCGAAAGGACTGATACCAATTCCCTGACAGACGACTCTGTAGACCCGGCAATAGCAACGTGGTCTGCAAAGGCATCTGCAACGGCGCGCATGATAGTTTTTTGGGCATTCGCAATAGCCATGACAGTAGCGTTTGCATGGGGACCCTTCAAGGAGTTCTTGACACGAGCAGCGACCGAATCCGCGTCCATCTCAGCTGTAACCTCGTCTTCATAAGCAATCACGGAAGCAGCTTCCGCCACACAATCTAAACTGGCGCCATAAGCAAACTCGATGCACATGATAAAGATCTTGAGAAGACTAGATATATGATCGGCAGTGGAGCGAGCTACTGGCATGGGGGTTAATGCGCCAGCTTGGGCCTTGATGACTTTGAGTATAACGAGGGAGGCGAGGGAGCCTATCCTAGTAGAGGCAATCAAGATGTTTTCTGAAACTCTGGCTTGAGCCTCTTCAAGTTCCTCTTGTGTAAGTGGCTTCGGGGGTGCTCTTTGAACAGGCTTCAGTAGTATTCTTTGAAGAGGGTTTGGGGGTTCTTTTTGAAGCGGCTTTGGAGGTATTGTTCCGAGCAGCTTTGCGCTATATCGGCCAAGGAGAGCTTTTAGCCCAGTAAATCGTGACGAGTGCGGCATAATGCTGGTCGTCCTCTCTCGACAATATTCTTTCAAATGTTCTGGTTTTGGTATGAAGGGGAAAAAGGGATGGATGGACTAGGCATTTATACCTAACACTCGTCGATGAGCACGGTCACCCTATTTGAGCACTTCCCACAGATTTATTAGCAGTGACATCTAGGTTCACGCTACATAGAGGGCACAGTGATGGCTTCAATTATCGTTTAACAGGAATTTAAGTTACATTTTCCCTACGGTAGGTACCTAAGATGTAGTGCTAGCACTTGGAATTTTATCCCACGATAAGTCAGCAGACACTATCATGTCACATCACATCACATCACATATTAATAAACATGAGACCTGTCAGATACCTGAATAAATCAACTAGCTGTGGATTTGACTAGCAGGCCATACAGGTGCATTCTACGACAAGACAACTAGTAGACTACATGGCTGGCTAGATACCACGTGATGTCGTATAAGACGGTGGTTCTTGAATTCAACATATTACTCGCCCACCTTTGCTACAGCACAATTGAATCTAGCTCGACGGGGCCAAGGTAGTCCTGCCATTTGCTGCAGCTTGTCCCAACCGATTCGTATGGTTTTCAGTAAGAGCCCGTCCGGCGGCTTGTTCAGCTTCCGTTGCGACTCTAGCGCCACGACCTGCAAGACTGTCCTCGGTTTCTACTAGCCTCGCACGGCCTTTTTGGATTGCAGAATTCGGTTTTTGGAACCTAAAAGTTCTGAATTCCGTGTTAGTCCATACACTTCCTTGCGAATAGCCTGGCTGGGAGAAGTCGCCGGTAAGGTAGGGTATGAAGTTCCCGTGAGTTACGACGGCTATGACGGGATCCGGGTTGTTTGTCGACGCCTGCTCCTGGGCTATCTCTCGAATAGCAAGTCTAGCTTTACGAGCACGTTCCCTAATTACGTTGGGGTGGCTACTTCTTGCCTCGCCTGTTGATTCCCAGCCTGGGGTCATATAAGTCTGGATGTCGATAATTTGATCGCCGAATTCTCCCACGATCTGTTCTATAGTCGATCCAGTACTGCTCGGGTCCCCGGAAATTTCTTGAAGACTAGGTAGGAGAATAATGCGCTTGTCCTCCCCGAGATGCGGCCCGAAACACAGGAGAGCGGTCATGATCGTGCGCCGAAGGGGCGAAGCAATAACAACGTCGATCCGACTGTTCTGGAAGTCCTCCTGTATATTAGCGCATTGCGTGAGTCCCACAGAAGTTAGGCCCGGGTCACGCTTGGTCCAATCTCCCAAAACATTGTGTATGCCCTCTGCGTGGCGGATGACGACGATTGTCGGCGCCATTGAAATATATAGCTTCCTTCCGCGTTTGAAACAGATCGGTATTCAATGTGGAGCAGATATTTGCAATCAATACCTAGGTATATTTATCAAGTTTTGTTACAGAGCTTTCCGCGAGAATCATCAGTCATTTATACCCATACTAGACCACATCCTAAATCATCTTCTTTCGGCTAACAATAATTCTGTCCTGAAACGATGGCTAAATCTACTCTAACAATGTATTTCAAGTCTTTTATTAATACATACACCAGGTTCATTATCAAGTATCCTTTGATACTAACAAAGGAGATGTGCAACATGATGCTTTGTAGGTACTTTGCACTATGGTATAATACATCGACCTCATTGTCTCTACACTGGGTACATTATAGAAATTATGAGTGAGTTGAGATTGCGTCGTAGTAGACACCCCATTTTAAGCCGGGTACCACCGAGGGGATAACACTTTAAGTAAGATCGGATGACGTGTCAACCCGCGAACTGAGAGCAAACATACCGGTAGGTAGGTATCTCTATCAGAACATTATAACGACTAGCCAGGATATATCTAAAGCTTCCATAGTATGTGGCATGTCTCTTCACTGTATGTATTCATGATCGCCACATACTGGCTTTATATAATGTGTCCTAATCGTGGGCGGTTTATTATGGTTAATCGTACCAATCTCATTCATAAGGTCTGGTGCCACCCATACAGGAAGAGGACCGAGACCTTCAGTCCGGAGCGGCCAAAGAACTGGTAATGCTTTAGTAGCAAGTTTATTCCCATTTCGTAGAGATTATTCATTTCAAGACCATTGTTTTCCGTACTTAAGACGCGTCGCTTGCCATTCCTTGCTCTTGCCCATGAAAGATAGACTGATTCATCTTGAAATATCTATCACACGAAAGCAAACCCCCTTGCGTCCTTTCAGACTTCGCAGAAGACATAAGAATCGACTATTGACCAGTCCGAGACACTTTAGATCGTCTGTATTCGTAAGAGGAACCAAGAGCACAATTCTTGGACTTTGTACACATAACGCCTCAATGGCTATGGAGAGAATTATTGATGACAGACAATCCGCTTGCTGACATCGTGATATAAACGTCAATCGTGTAGACCGCCCCTCTCTCGAATTAAGCTAGCGATTTAGGTATATACTGAATGCAGCAAATTAGCCTTCGTGTTGTAAACTCGCCAACAATTAGTATACGCCAGGAATAATGACATATTTCCCCTTGATTTTGTCTTCACCAAACTTCTGCTTGTACCATTTCCCGCCCGAGACAGCGCGGGGCAGCATGGCAAAAAACTCGTTGACCAAGAAGGACCTCGCAGGTGTGCAAGCAACACCGGCAGCTACCCAATAACCGAGCCACTCGACCCATTCCATGAAGTAATGGGGGTAGAGCATGTACCTGAACAGCCCGTTCTGGGGTACTTCATAGTGCTTGTCGACAGTCTTGCCCTGCTGCTTCAGTTTTGACTGGCGCCGCAGCTCACCTCGGCGTATCTCCCGTAACTCCTCGTCTGAGAAGTAGTTGGCGGCAAGACCGACATAGAAGAGGACGAGGCCGACAGAAAACTGCAGAACGGACCAATTCTGTGATTTCCACTCCTCCTGCGTGGTTGGACCATACGCTGCTAGCCAGCTGCCTAGACAGGTGGCATTGCAAAGCTGGAATATGATGGCGTTGATCCAAACAAGCACGTGAATAGGGGACATGGACGGCTGGATAATAGGGAAGATGACGGCGCGGTACGTATAATGAATGACAAAGAGGCCAGCGAGCACCTTGTTCTGCCAGGGTAGGTCGGTGATGCCATGCTGAGCCGGAAGAGCGCTCATTATGTACAGGAGAGTAGTGAAGCCAGGGACTTCCATGGTGACCCAAGCGATTCTTCCGGGTATGTTGAATTTACTCTGAACCGAGGTCTTGCCCATGCCATACCATGAGATGAACCATTGGAAAGATGCGAGCTACAAAACATGTTAGTCTAGCCGTACGAGAGACATGAGCTTTGCAAATCATACTAGGGGGTATAGCTTCCACCAAAACAAGATCTTCTCATAGTTATCTTGACTCGCAGGGAGCCAATCTTGAACGATGGCCATGATGCGTAAGCGGTTTGTTTGATGTCGATGAAAGTGTAGGCTGCTGGAGCTAACTTCACAAACACTGTAAAATCAACAAGTTTGTCAGGTCATGGGATTTTGGCAGGAATAAATACTGGACCAGATACCGATCAAGTGATTTCATGAATGTAACCACAACATCGGATGGCCCTGGACAACCTTGGAAATTAGGTAGGACCTTGGGACAGGGGTATGGGGAGCGGAAGAAGGCGGAATTGAATATCCGACCTGCTAGCTTACCTACCTAGGTACGTACCTACATATGGATGAGGTACCTACCTAGATACCGCCATGGTGGTTCCCCAGATTCGCGCTCCACTTTAGGTTACGGGATATACGTAGAAATGGGATGTAAGTTGCAAAGTCTGGGGTAGGTTCAATGCAAAGTCAAGGCTTTCGATCAAAAGCATTAGGTCATTTCTATATCAAACTCAGGTACTTATAGGTACCAGACTAGATACTTATGTACCTAGGTATCCTAAGACAGGAATTCGTTCGAATATAATCCGTAACGGGCAGCCTGGCGTCATCAGTAAATATCAAATGTGGCTTAGTTGCGTCATCTGTGGCTAACATTCTATTCCCAGCTCCGTCCCATCACAACTTCACCGCCACGTTTCTTGCGTGTACCTCAGGTAGGTACGTAAGTACGTTTATCAGGGACTAGCGTTATCTGGTGTCACCATTGGCTAGCCGTTTGCTTGTCAACCGTTCTTGGTTCTTGGCACTTGTCACCCTCCCAATTCAAGTACCTACTACTACACCACGCATATTGAACACTCTGCTGCCTACCTGACCTTACGTACTCTCGCTTCTGGCAAATAGCCGTTGCCTCTCTTGACAACAACTATTAGAGACCGTCTATAGAATTTTCAACTTCGAGCATATATCCTCCTCAGCCTTTCTTTCTAGCGCTTTAGCCATCCTTTCTGATTATCACGGTGATGACGCAATCCCGAGCTTCGTGATTGTTACCCTCCTAGCGAGATTTGTGCTTCGAAGACCTCTTAACTAAATCACACTCACTCGAAACGTCGGGTTGAATCGTAGTCGCTCGGCCGTATTCACCTCGCCGAAATACCACCATGGTCTCACGAAAGCCGCTTCCCGACAAAACCTCGGTCAACACCAATCCCTCTGCCTCTGCCTCTTCCCCTGCCCCTGCCGTTAGTATACAAGGTGTGAGACACGAGCTGTGGTCTGCTAGCGATTCCGAGTCTGATGCAGAGAGAGTATGGCGGGGAGAAGATCCGACACCAGCGTACCGTGGTGGCACCAACGCTGCGGGGGACAATAATCCAGTACAAGATATGCCAGACGTGCCGGATGCGCTTCGACCTGGCCCTGTTTCCAAGACCCCAAGCTACCAGCAGGACGAAGAGAACCCTTGGGACGACCCTGAAAGGAATCACGGCGTGGCATCTGTAACCGACCCCAAAACAAAGCCAGAGGAAATGCCGAGAGCTCTTTGGCCGGGAGGGGCACGGTTCGAGACGAATCCCTTCAAACGGAAACCCGTCCAAGCAGTCTCTATGAACCAGAGTAATCGAGATACCCATGATCTACCCCCCGCGCCTACAAATTCCCCCCCTCCTCCTCCTGTGTCGACGGACGCATTCTCTCAATTACAAGTCTCTGAACCTGAAGCAAATACAAACCCGTGGCAGCCGGCGCTTGGCGATCCCAGGGTCTCTAATAGTCCACGTCCGCCCACGCCCCTGTCCAACCAGGGATCTAAGAGCAATGTCTGGGACTCGGGCTTGCCATCCAGGGTTCCCTCTACGGGCCCATCCTCGAACTCACCTGCCTTGCTGCCTTTAAGCGCGGAGAGAGAATCTCAGCCGTGGGACGATGCGCCGCCGAAACCTTCATTGCAGCCGCCGCCGGAGAGGCCCCAAGAGGTAGAAGAAATACTTGACGATCAGCATGCCTGGGATGACGTTGGGTCTAACAACAAGGGCAAGCAGCCAGATATGGCAGCACCGCAACCGCAATCTGAGATTGTTGTTGATGGCTGGAATCTAATCGACCATGAGCCTATGCCAGAACCAGCGCCTGGCTCTCTGTCAAAGCAAAGCACGTGGGAGAATTTTATAGATGCGGAGGATGAGGCACCAAAGGAAGCGACAAAACCTGCTACAGTGGAAGCGCCGCCAACTTTACCACCGCGGCGAGCATCGATGGAGAGTGCGCCGCTACAACAACCGAGACCACAATCGCCCAACACGAGAAGTAAATCAGAAACATACCAGATTAAGAACATCAACTGGTTCGATGCGACGGCCGCTAAGAACCCCCGGAGATCACCTATACTCGTACAAAATGCTAATGGGCCTTGCCCTCTAGTTGCACTCGTCAACGCGCTCACCCTTACCACACCTGCCGACCAGACAACCTCTAATCTGGTCGAGACATTGAAGTCTCGCGAACAAATTAGTTTAAGTTTCCTCCTCGAAGCTGTCTTCGATGAGCTTATGACCCATCGCCACACCAATCCGGATGTATCTCTCCCAGACATGTCCGAACTGTACTCCTTCCTCAAAGGTCTTCATACTGGCATGAATGTTAACCCACGTTTTATCCCAAATCCCGAGCTTGCGGCGTCTCATAAGCAGCTTATCCCCGGGACCTTCGAGAACACGCGGGATATGAAGCTCTACGCAACGTTCTCTATTCCTTTGATACACGGCTGGCTGCCTCCGAGTGATGACCCGGTGTATGATTCCTTTGGCAGACAGGCGTCCTCTTATGATGATGTGCAAAGCATATTGTTCCGGGAAGAAGAGCTTGAGGACAAGCTCAGCAATTCAGAGATGGGCCTCACCGAGCAGGAGCAACAACTCTACCAGGATATCATCATCATAAAGTCTTTCCTTACCACTACAGCCACACAGCTCACGCCGTGGGGTCTCGAAGTCATCACTAAAGCCATTCGCCCGGGACAGGTATCCATCCTGTTTCGCAACGATCACTTTTCTACTCTGTACCGACATCCTCAAACACGTAGGCTCTTCACCTTAGTTACGGATGCTGGCTACTATACGCACGATGAAGTCGTCTGGGAATCACTTGTCGACGTTAGAGGCGAACGGACTGAGTTCTTTTCCGGCGACTTCCGTGTGGTCGGTGGTCCCCAGCATCAGCGAGCATCCGGGAGCGTCCCCGGCACCTGGTATCCCGAGGGAGGCTCGAGTAGTAATACACAGGAAGGCGGATGGCAAACGGTCCAAGGTCGGCGAACACGGATTAATCGCCAGAGCGAAACAGCCCCGAGCGCACCGCTCTCACCTAAGCATGAACAAGAAGATCGGGATCTAGCGTTAGCCTTGCAGCTTCAGGAGGAAGAAGAGGAACGGCACCGTGCAGAGCAGGCCGCTCGTCGCCGTGAAAGCCAACTATCGGAGCAATTTATCGAGCAGCAAGGACGGCAAGGTACTCCACCTCGCGGCGCCGCTCATGGTCGTGGCGGTTCCGTTAGTCGGGGTGGTAGTGGACCGTTGCCACCGGCTCGGGCTAGTTCCGCCAATCTGTCCACGAGCACGGTCGCTAGCGGGAGTAGACCGGTGCAACAGGTTAGGTCCCTGATTCCTCCGGCTTCGAACACCCATCGACCCGCAGATGATACTGTGGACGATGCTCCCCCAAGCTATGAACAGGCCTCCAAGGCGACCCCCTACGTGCCTCCGGCGGGACATCCGAGTCATCCGGAGAGCAGTCCGAGTAGCACAGCTCCTAGGAGGAGATCCGCTTTCACCGGACCGAGCAATGCCGGACCAAGCAATGCCGGACCAAGTGTGCCGGTGAGAGGGCGTCAGGGGGCTCCCGCTGTCCCCGCGGGAAGCGCTTCCGCACAGGCAAGCGGCGGAAGAGAAAAGGATTGCGTTGTGATGTGAGGATCATCCGCCGGGCTACACACACGCTTTACGTTGGGCAGGGGTTTCGTGCATAGCCATCGGAGACGGGTGTAATTGATTTTCAGCCCATCATCATGGCTTTATGAAATCCTAGGATATGAGGATTGTATTACTAAAAGACTAACGGGTTATGATAAGCTTACGCGAGGAGTAGAATTGAAGAGGTCATCGACGCTGATTAATATACTTTGAATAGTGAATCTTGACGACGGTGATGCTAAATATTGGGTTGGAGCCCCCTAAACTTTGATTATCAATAGTTATTAATATATGCAGAGAGTAGGTAACTCAAGATTAAGGTCATGACAATGATAAAGGCACGAAGGGTTGACGAGCTATATGCCTTGATACATGTAAGTCTCATATGCTACTTGCTATTAAATATTTTGACTCACTGGAGGAAGCCCCTGACTTAGTACCTACTAGACAGGCGGGTACATTGAAGTATGATGCAATAGGTTACACGAGTCTTCAAAGATAGTTGGTTGATATTTGTCTATTATTTTCCTACAAACTATTTTATTAAGATGAAGTCGTCGTTATCTTATTGAAAATGAAAGCAAACGTTAATTAATTTCTCTGGTAGGGAATTATAGTTCGCGGCGTTTTGTGTATCGCGGTAAGCTACAGCCGCTGGGGCAAGAAATGAGGGCAATCTCTAATCTTATCGGGCGCTTTGACTAAATTTTCGTCGTATCAATGACATTGTAAGGTACCTGCCACCAAAGACATCATCAAACTCATTGTGCCCCTTAACACCCGATTGCCTTCTCATTGAGGCTCCATGTCGACCTATTTGTTGTCGCATAGACAAGGTTAATCCATGGCTGATGTCGCTGAGGCCATTGCGGCCGCCATGGCTGCTGCCATGCCGCCGACTAGTAAGTCGCAGTCGAACCTTTTTGTTCCTTACTCTGTTCCCGAGAGATGGCGAGATGACCTTTCTTACATCGCACACTTGTATTCTCATGATCGATTATTTCTCTAGTATAGCTCTATTAACATCATGGGAAAAGGCCCCCAGATAAAGACCGAGCCACCAGCCAGCGACCCTATGATTTTAGACCCTGAGCCAGACTCGTTGCAACCGCCCCTCAAGAGGCCGCGCACCCCCGACGAAGGCAAAGAACAACATCGAGATGAGAAGCGCCTCAAGGCAGAGAATGAGGGGTTGAGTGAGATGGATGAGATTGCTCGACTGGTTCAGCAAGCTTCGGCTTCGGTCATGCAACAGTTCCAACAAGAACCTCCCGGAATAGATGGTCTTCCGCCTAACGGCGCTGAACATTTCCACCATATATCTCACGATGTATCCCACGATATTTCCCATGATGTATCTAGCTTAGAGCCACCATTTGAACCAAGAGCGCCGACCCCCATCGAGAATCCCGAACCACGCCCTGAATCTATATGGAGTAACCCGAGAGATTTCACTCGCCGGAAGCACATCATACCTACGCTTGGTAGCCTGGTGAGTGATGTACAAGCTTGTTGCTTGCGTTGAAGCGACTAAATATTGCCAGGCCGTCGATGTAATTATAGCTTGGTCTGAACAGTCCTTGGAAGACACAATCGCGACTCTCAGTGGTGATTTGGACTCGGACATTGCTAAAGAGTACGCCGCGCTCAAATCCGCCTTCGACACCCAGCGAAAGTTGCTTTCGGACGCGCATCCGCTCTTGTACCCCGAGCAGTTTAATATCGCTAGCCAGACTCGAGAAGTCATCAGGATTGTGAACCTTGCGACGGCTTGTGCAAGTGTATTCGGTACTAACGAACTTGGATTGGAGGAGATTAACGATCACTTTCTGCGCATTTTTGTCCCCGAGAACCAAGGAGTGCCACGAGATGCCGCGGAATTATATCTAGGCTTGAAAACTCAGATTTTCCTTGCCGTGTTAGAGAACGATCAGGGGCGAGCTAGAGATCAACTTTTAGATGATCTCTTCGTTACGAGACTTGAGACAACTTTACAAGAACATCACCCAGGTCTTCCGTTGGTGGCCACCGAGCATGAGTTCGTCGCAAGTGCAGGAGCGCGAAGGGCTATGCTCTTAAACGAATCCGCCGACCCTGATAGTATTCGTATGTGTGTAATGTCTCATAAGCCTCCTCAATATACTGACTCTCCCTTAGAGGCACTCAGCAAACAGTTTACCTACGAGGCCTTTCTCGATAGCCTAAGCACGTTTCTCAACGACCACATAGAAAGCATCAGATCTCAGGGCACTGGGAGAGTGGAGACCACGACGTCGATTGAAGATACAGCGCAAGATGAACACGTCGGCCACGGTCTAGACGACACATTTGACATCAATGCCATGATCGCTGAGGCTTCGAGGGCAGCTCAGAGCGCCTTAGAGCCGAACGGCGAAACATCTCATGAATTAGATGAACTCTCTGCATTCCTCGCAGAAAATGTTTCTAAAGCGGTTGAGCAAGCTAAGGAGAGCGCCGCAAACACGGAGCTACCATCTGCTATTGCGTCTGCGGCAGAGAGCGCTTCGAGAGCCACAATGCTAGCTTTACAAAGCATTCAACAAAACCAGTATCAACCAACCCCGCTCCCTCAAGCTACTAGTAAGTCATATAGTCGTGAAGATAAGGAATGCCTACTAACTAGCTGTAGCTCAAAACCAGCCTCAAACCCATTCGACGCCGAATCACAGCAACTACCAATCCCAGCAAGTTCAGCAAATCCAGCAACCCCAGCCGCAACAGCAGCAGCAGTATTATCACTATCAGCAACATCCCGCAGCAAACGGAATTCCTTCGTATCAAACAACTAATGATCACCTTCCCCCCAACCAGAGCGATTCAACTCCGGCACTATATGAGCGAGCCCGACAGGCGGCGGCGGCGCGATCATCCACCCATGCGCGCCGAGAAGGCTCGCATTCGACTCGTCGACCTTGGAGTCCTGAGGAGGAAAAGGCACTCATGATGGGGCTTGACATGGTCAAAGGCCCTCATTGGTCGCAAATCTTGTCGCTGTTTGGACCAAACGGATCTATCAGTAATATCCTCGCAGACCGAACTCAGGTTCAGCTGAAGGATAAGGCAAGGAACCTGAAGTTGTTTTTCTTGAAGACAAATTCAGAGATGCCCTACTACCTCCAGTGCGTCACCGGCGAGCTAAAGACGCGGGCTCCTACCCAGGCTGCGAGAAAAGAGGCTGAGGAGAAGGCAAAGCTCAACTCGGAGGAACAACAGGCTCATGTGAATGGCATCTTGACACTGGCGGGTGGGCTGCAGAACAATGCTGCATCGAGGCAGAGCCCTTCAGCAGCGGCGCCTAGAAGTGCAACACCCAACCAGTCGATGTCACATCCTAGCTCACAACCGACGACACCGAGGGTCTCGCAACAATCCATCCAGCCATCCATACCTACACCGGCCCCAATGCCACGTCCAGCAATACCTGCACCGCAACCAGTCAGCCTCCCTACTCTAACACCGACGGCACATCAACACACACCACAACCACCCGTGTCGCAGGGTGAACAACAGATGACTCCCGCGACCACTACTGCAACACTTCCGCTGACGGCTTCGGCGGGCCCCCTGGTAACAACTGCAGTATCTGCGCCCATGACCACTACAGCACCAGCTCCAACCATAGAGAGCCACGAACCGGACAAGAGCGAACTCAGCAGCGTAGACGCCGCGGTCCTTAACTTAAGAGCCGCTTTAGAAAAGGAAAGAGAAAGAGAAATGGAGTCGATGGCCCCCTCCGCTTCAGCAGCTAATTCTGACGGAGAAATACGGTCTTCTACCGCTTCTGCCACGCCAGCGGCCACGTCGATTCAATAGTATTGAAGCTTCGTAAGAGGGCGGCAGGGTGATTCATTTTTCTTGGTCAAACTCACGAGACTCATGGCATGCACGGTTGATACCCCTGGGCGGATTTTCAGTGGTTCGTAGGTAACAATAAGAAGCTGTTCAAGCTCTGATTAACAAACATTCGGCTTGAGGTAAATGGATACATTCAGTTACATCGGCTTCTCTACATCGATTGCGTGATACAAGTTCGCCTAGGCCCGCGCCATTGGGTCGTAACCGTCTAAATCTAGGATGCGGATGCTTGCGGATGATGCACTCAACCGACCGACGTGACAAGGCTTCTAGAATTTTGCTGTCACTCGGTCACGGTCATGACCATCCGACAAAGCTGCATGGCCGAAGTATGCCGAAATATTCAAACTGCAGATACCCGAGACAATGTTATACTAACTTTAATCCTTTCCTGTGTTCCCAATTTTTGGATTCCATTCATTTATGTCATGACCTACCCTTGGTGGTTAGTCAAGTAGAGAACGGCCTGCTTCCTAGAAATCTAGACCTTGCTGATGATTAGTATATCGATGCTAGACTGTGATGTACTGTCTCGAGATCTCGATTTTGGGATGGGTTCAACTTCCATTCAATTACGATCCTTCACTAACCCGCCAGCCCTACGGGAGCCTAGTGGGACTTATAGCACGTGGTTTAGTAGGCTTCATGTCTGCCTAGACTCTTTGGTGTGTTTGATATCTCTCAGTGGACGCCTTGCGGCTCAGCTACCTACCCACATTGAACACGTCATGCCGTGTTTGGCTCAGTTCCGTTTGTGGCGAGTGTATATACGGGTGTTTGGGTTGTGAGTAGTAGCCGGGCTGTCGTGGCTGTAAGTTGTTGTCGGGTCTCGTACTTGAGTCAAAAGGGGGGCCAGTTCAGTTTGTTATTTAGATGACTCGGGTTACCAAGATTCTGCCAACTACTTGAATGGGCCAACACAACTCACACATCTCTTACCTGGTGTGATAATTCAACAGCTCATAGCTCCCAATAAAGCGACTAATATGGCGTTATCACCCTGGCAGCTATGCTTCCACGCTGACATCAAGTGCCGCGTGAGGTCTTGCAACAACAAGAGAATCGTCGGCAACACGGCATCCTCACCGTACTGCAGACACCACGTCTGCGGCGTGTGGCTCAAGTCGAGGACGTGCTCCAAGCGTGGCCATGGAGAGGAGAGAATTTGCCATCACCGTAAGTCAAGTCAGCCAGCCCAAAGATTTCTTTTCTCATACGTGAAAACCGCCTTTCCCCGGCCCCGCCCCCCCAATCACCATGGGATTACTTGAGGGGTGGTCAGCAAGACGAAAAGAGGCCTGGGCGGTCTGAAGAAATAGATCAGTAATCAAGATTGCCAACGCTCGTTTATGTTTCTCGTGCTCCCAGATCGCCGTTGCGAATACGTCGTCGCGGGCCGGAGGTGCAGGGCTTGGAGAAGGGGGGGCGATCCTAGGTCCCCGTTTTGCGTCGAACGTCGGTCTCACTCTCTTTCTCTTCATTCTCGTTCTCATTCTCATTTTCACTCTTTCATTGCTTATTGAGCGTCCCATATCCGTCGCCCCCTTCAATGTAGATACCTAGTCTGCTGACGTACGCCTGACTCAGACGGATGCATGTACACGGGATGCAAAGAACCGCGCTTGAAACCGGGCTCGGCGTACTGTGCGACGCACGCCTGCAGTGTCAAGGACTGCGACCAGCCTCGCAACGGCCCGGGCCTCTGTTGCAAGAAGCACACGTGCCAGGGCCGGGGGTGCGTGAACTGCGTCGACTCTTCGTCTTCCCCTTCCTCTTTCGACGGAGGGGGGAAGAAATCCGGCCCTAGATACTGCCACGGGCACGAGGTATGCCAGGTCAACGGGTGCGAGGCCCTCGTGTTCCTCGACGCGTCCAACCGCGCCGCCAAGTACTGCTTCGGCCACTACTGCGCGGCGGGCGCCGCGGCGGGGACTGGGTGCGCGCTGAGACGCGTCGAGGGGGACGGCGCTATCGCTTGCCGCGACCACTCGTGCGCCCTGTTCCCGCTGTGCGTCATGCCCCGCGCGGACGTCCTGCGCGGCTTGTTCTGCAAGGACCACGAGTGCGCCGAGCTCGCCTGCCGCAAGCAGCGGTATGACACGGGGGGCGTGGGCGGCGCCCCGGGGGTGTGGTGCGCCGATCACATGTGCATGGCGGCGCTGGCGCGGCGCGAGGACTGCGTTAAGAGGCGCGAGGGCTCCGCTATGAACCCCGTGTATTGTGTTGACCATGAGCTGTGCGAGGAGAGGGGGTGCGAGGCGTTTCGCGCGGTTAGGAGTAGGGGGGTTAGGGAGGTTAGGTGTGAGGAGCGTGAGTCTTGCCTACCTTACCTACCTTTCCTATCCCTACCTTGTGTACGGTACATTGTCTCTCGCCTTACTTACGTCTCTGAGCTGTAGATCTCAAAACCAGATGTGTATTCCCCAACTGTGTCCTCAACGCGGGGCCCGGCGCTGTGGCGTGCCAGTACCATGTGTGTCGAGTCCCTGGATGTCTCGGCACACTATCTGCCACCCTAACGTCGATATACTGCGATGTACATCGGTGCACCGAGCTTGGGTGTCCCAACCAGCGGATAGCAATGATGCCGCCATCGCCTCAGGCCGCGATGGGGAATGTCAGCGGCACAGTTTGTCTAGAGCACGCCTTTCACGCACGGATGGGGCTGTGCGCATGCCGCCGTAGAAAACGTCGCCATGGGAGCTATTGTGGAGCTGGGGGGGGAGGTGGCGCTGGTGGCGGATTATGCCGGGGACATGGTCATGGTCATGGTGATAGTAGTGATGGCAGCGATGACGATGACGAAGATGATGATACTATCACCGATCACGGAGGAGGCGGTGGTGGCGGTGGTGGCTGCTTTGGCGGCGTAGGGATAGGAACAGGAATAGGGGCTTGCTTCTGTGGCGATATTGACTGTGGGATCGGAGGCAAGAAGTGCTGCCATAAGCCTCACAGACTGCTGTAGGAGAATTGATTAACTTATACTACCTGCATGTTGGTCAAATTACTTCTTTATTAAAATATTAAGCTTAAATCCTTGAGTCCATGCATCGAGGCTCTTAGACGCCGTTATTCCATGTCATCTCCCAAGCCCCTATTTACGCTCGCTAGCGATTTGACAGTTACAACGTCTCTTGTTGAAGTATATATCTAGCTGAGCTTAGATTTTATTAGTTTTTCTCCATACGGCCTAGCAACTTGAATATCGGGATCAATTGCTTTTTCTGTCGACTGCGGACTTCTCGAGACAGAGCTTGTATGTCTGTCTCGGGAAATAATATGAAATATGCCGGGCTTCTTCACCTCAAGGTGGTAGCTAAGCTCGCTGCTTGTTAACCCGAGATGACCTTTAATCCACAATTGATTGGGTCGATTCGGATCATATACTACCTGGTAGGAGTTAATTCGGGCTATTTAGAGAGACAACTTTGATTCCAAATCAATGGTAATCACCGAAGTATACGAAATGAAGCATCGAAATCGAAATGTTGATGTTCGAACGATTGTTCACCATCTCCGAGAGCGCGTTGAGTCTACTTCCCCGGTCAGCTACCCTGTCTGTCCCCTTATCATAAGCCTACGTGGGGACTCTCTCGCATCCCCGGAGAGAGAGAGCGGGGGGATAGGGGGAGAGGAACTCGGTGGGGTAGAGGTATAGTCATTTGCGGTTCCATCCGCATCTGCGGACGCAGCGTATTGGATACCGCACGATGGCGTATGCATCTGGTCAACCGCTCGTCCGTCGCAGGGTTATACCTGATTTGTTGAAGCTGCAGTCATGGTATCTCATATCTCACCTATAGCTGTAGGAATTGACGCGTGTAAGCGGGTAGCCTACTTCCTAGAGCTTTAAGGATATCTTATGTCCGAAAGGAGCAATTCTATCCCCGATATCCCTTCGCGGCTCCTTCTTATTCCTCCATTTGCCCGTATCGAACGTCTCGTCGGCAACTAGTCGAAGTGATGCAGCTTCCGATGCATCTTCAAGGGTCAATCGCTGTCTGAGCTAGGTAGAAGGAAAAGAGTCCTCTGCACTGCAAGGAAGACCAGACTATGAAGAAGCTAATGCAGTCAGTTTCGCATCATAGTCACTGGATGTGGCAAAGCTGTCTACAATGAGACGGGGTGCTTTGATGATGAAGCATATGTCTTTGAAGGGTATATATACTTATGTAGGTATATATGATTTCATTAATACGTCTATGAGGAGGTGGCTGAATACAGCAACGAGTATGATTGGTGTTCTCACTTACACCTTTGTGGCCGTATTAAACGCTCTGTTCGCTACATGCGGAGGTGAAGATCTCGGGACTTGTAGACACCTCCACCTCCACCTCCACCTCCAACTCCACTTAGACGATCCAGGTACAGAGCAGCACAAGAAACTCTACCGTTATACGACTTACTACAACCCATATCAGATGTTAGTCTAAACTTACACGCTATAACACTTATGCATGCATAGACGTCAGACCATCTAAGGCAGCTGACCAATAAGTTCAACTCCGTCTCAGTGAATCCAAAGTAATGCTGGGATACCCCGAGGGGGCCCCATACTTTCGGGAAAGTGGAAATCCTCCGGTCCAGTTCCAGTTCCAGTTCCAGACCGTTGTCAAGACTAATACTGGAATGGAAGCACTTGGAGTAACGGCGACTCTCTATCGTCACTGTCCACCAATTACCCCGCCCTCCATCTCGGCGGTATGAACGGCCTCTCCCCTCCCATACAAAAGCACAAAGATGACCCTCCCTCTCTCCTGTTACTCCGACATACATACCTCTCCTACATAAAATAGCTCTCAGTAAGACCCCAACCTTGCAAGCAGCCTCTCACATAACCGAGGGATTCAGCCCAAGTACAACAAACCGACCCAGGTCTCTCCTACCCCTTGCATAGAATACGCAGAGAACGCATAGAGCACACGACTCCTCGCCGACATGCCTCTCTCTGTGCAACTCAAGACGCCAATCACCGGCGAGTTTACCCAACCCACCGGCTTGTAAGTCAGCACTAAGACGCATCCACCAGACCCTCCCACCAATCGAGGGTGGTGATACAATGTCTCAGTTACCGTTTTCGTCCATGTAGCTAATATGTTTTGTTTTCGCCCTTGTCTAGGTTCATCAACAATGAGTTTGTCGAGGGCGTCGACAAGAAAACCTTCGAGGTCATCAACCCCACCACCGAGGAGGTCATCTGCTCCGTACACGAAGCCACCGAGAAGGATGTCGACATAGCGGTAGCTGCAGCCCGCAAAGCATTCAACGGTCCGTGGCGGACGACCATCACTCCTCAGCAGCGAGGTATCTACATGACCAACCTCGCCGATCTGATAGAAAAGAACCTCGACCTCTTGGCCGCCGTTGAATCTCTCGACAATGGCAAATCTATCAGTATGGCCAGAGGTGACGTCACTGGTGTCATGAACTGCATCCGATACTATGGCGGCTGGGCCGACAAGATTGAGGGTAAAACCATTGATATCAACCCCGAGACTTTCCACTACACCAGACACGAGCCGGTATGTCATAACTTGGCGACTTGGATTTGGGTAAAGTGCTAACTGTTCGCAGATTGGTGTTTGCGGCCAAATTATTCCGTGGAACTTCCCCTTGTTGATGTTGGCATGGAAGATCGGACCGGCTCTTGCCACGGGAAACGTCGTCGTTCTCAAATCTGCTGAGCAGACGCCTCTTTCTGCCCTCATCTTCGCGAAATTCGTCAAGGAGGCCGGTTTCCCTCCCGGCGTTCTGAACATTATTTCCGGCTTCGGCAGGGTCGCTGGTGCAGCCCTCTCTTCCCACATGGACGTCGACAAGATCGCCTTCACCGGCTCCACCGCCGTCGGTCGCACCATCATGAAGGCGGCAGCCTCTTCCAACCTGAAGAAGGTGACTCTGGAGCTCGGTGGTAAGTCGCCCAACGTCGTCTTCGACGATGCGGACATTGAGAATGCCATTTCCTGGGTCAACTTTGGTATCTACTATAACCACGGCCAATGCTGCTGTGCCGGTTCCCGAGTGTACGTACAAGAGGGCATCTACGACAAGTTTATTGAGGCATTTAAGAAGCGGGCACAAGAGAACAAGGTTGGCGACCCCTTCGATGAGGGCACCTTCCAGGGCCCGCAGGTCAGCCAGCTTCAGTATGACCGAATCATGGGTTATATCGAGGAGGGCAAGAAGGGCGGAGCCACGATTGAGGTGGGTGGCGAGCGCCACGGAGACAAGGGCTACTTCATCAAGCCCACCATCTTCACCAACGTCACCAACGACATGAAGATCATGCAAGAAGAGATCTTCGGTCCCGTCGTTGCAGTTGCTAAGTTTAAGACCGAAGAGGAAGTAATCCAGTTGGGCAACGATAGCGCTTACGGATTGGCGGCTGCCGTCCACACCAAGAACATCAACACCGCGATCCGAGTCAGCAATGAGCTGCGCGCGGGTACGGTCTGGGTCAACAGTTACAACATGCTATCGCATGCTCTACCATTTGGCGGATTCGGAGAGAGCGGTATTGGCCGCGAGCTAGGCGAGGAGGCGCTCTACAACTACACCGAGACCAAGTCTGTATCCATCCGGTTAGCAGGCCCGATATTCTAAACGTGAAAAATCCAAATCGAGTTATGAATTTCGAATTTCGAGGCGTCCCGTTTTGAGTCAAATGAATTATGCATTTCTCGTCATGTACAAGGGTTTGCGATCGACGACCAGGTCGGGTTTATTTTAGCAGCTTGGCCAGGTGAGATGACGGAATAATGAATCCTCTGTAAAAACATTGCTACTTCGTTCGTTAAGACGAAAAACATGACCGTCGCTTTTTGCCCATGTCGGCATTTTCCGGCGTTTCGTTGATGCCTAGGCCGATTTCGTGACTGTTCGACCTCAACAAAACATCCATGGTCGACGGCAAAGTGCAAGATGCTTGCAAGGGCCGTGATGAGTGGCGATCGTAAGGGCTGACTTCTAGCAAGTTAGTACAGAATTGAAGGAGGGGAGGGGAGGCCTCGTATATAAGCTAGTCGCTCATTATACTCCTTGACAAGACGAAGGATTCAACTTTGATGGTGGAAGTTGGGGCTGGTGATTCTGGAAATACATAAATAGGTAAATTAGCCTCGACTTGGTATTGGCCTGGCAAGGTTAGGTGGGGCTGAGCTGAGGGTCTTTGGTTCATTAGGTCCACACAAAGTTCCGGTCCCGATCCATCAGCTGAGGGTCTGTGCGCGCATGACAGCACCAGTACGTACACTTTTTAATTGGTTCCAAGGTTCCCCTGCGCGCGGCCCAGGAGACCTAACCCAGGGGTTTATCGCAACTCTTACCATGGATGCGACACGCGCGCTTATGCACAACCATCTTAACAGCGCCTCTTCAAGTTCATGATTTTGACAACAAGCTTCGTTTCACTCTCTCGCCCTCTCCGAGATAACCAAACCATACCAAACAAATTACTAGGTAACTAGTGTTGATGAATATACCCCAGCATGGTTTGCTTCTCACAGATTCAGGCTTACGTATAGGGCTGTGTGACGCCATGTCTCTTGAAGCTTCTCGCTTACAATCCAAGTGACCAGACTCCCTCTGAGACAAAAGTGAAGAACTCAGTCAACTGTTCACCCCTGGTCTTTCAGGCGCTTCGTGGCGGGTGACGTTTTCGGTCAACCCTCTGCTATATGTCGCCCACCTCTAGAGGTTAAGACGGTTAATTCCCTGCCTAAACTGGGCGGTACCCTCTGTTACACATGGCGTCCCTCCTAGTTTGTGAATACACTACACACAGAGCTTGCTGGCCCTGCATGGGTGTCTTATCAACTGAAGTAGACATGAGATGCGTTCGCGAAGCCTCGTGATGCCATACACCTAGATTCTATACTTCACGAGCTGCCTCGTTGTCCCCACCATAGCCTCGTGGGGAGGCCTATCAAGTTGGTGCCTGCCGCAGTCTGCTTATAATGAAGCGGCCCGCATGTTATCGAGCTATCTTGGCTGGTCCGTCTCTTCTTATTTGTCTCTATCCCCTACTAGTTTCTGCAGCTGCATCTGTACTCCACAGACGCAAGTTCGCTCTCTATCCAGTCAAACTTCACCCTACCCCTGTTGATCGTCAACTTCTCCCACGTCGCGTTGACCCTCAGGTCGAGGGGCGCCCTATCACTTCTCCATATGTTCGAGTACCGAGTTAGGACTACAGCTTCAGGTCGGCCGCAGTTCCTGCGTTCTTATTCATTCTCGCATCATGATAACCACCACCATCATCGCCATCACCGAACACGATGCTTCGATAACTGCGCTGGCATAGCACTCGAGGATTGGAACAGCCTGTGCGAGCAGAACAAGGATTTCATCGCCAGAAATGAGACCTTGACCCGCGAGAACCAGACCTTGAAGGGCGACCTTCGCACGTCCAACCAAGAGAGAGACCGACTCTTCACATACAGTCAGCAGTTGAAAGACGAGATCGATGGACTGAGACGGTCCTACTCTCATGATGGCGACAGAGCCGCGAGATTCTCTCGGCGGGTGGCAGATCTAAGCACGGAGGTGGAAAAGAAGGACAGAGATATCCGCCGCCTCGAGAAAAATAATACTATCCTCGATAAGCGAGTTCACGTCTTGTCGGACACCGTCTCCGAGAAGAACCAAGAGATCTCCGACCTGGCCTCGGAACTCCTGGGCTGGCAGAGGAGATACGAGAAGGCGAGACGCATGCTCGAAATTCGCACCCGAGAGCTTGACGAACGGAATCTCTTCGTCGACGAACAGCACCGGATGATCTGTCACCTTAAATCTACCCTTCCTTCTCGACCGCGGTACAATTATGCATAGGGACTTGCGGAAAACATCTACGGCATTTTATCCATTCAGTAACTGGATGGTCAGAACGCGGCGCTATTTAGGTCTTTGATTTAGGAGTCTTATAGTTTCCTTGATCAACTTGAGGAAACTGATAACTTTCTAGCGATTTGCGAGCTCAGAATGTGCCACACCAACAGATCTCAGCGACTTTATCATGTAATTTAACTGGTATTTCTGCGTTACTGCGTTGCATTTGAGCATAGGATAGGTCACACAGGATAGGGGGGCAGGATTTGGGTCTCATATTCGGTTCTTAGTTGTATGATTATGATTCATGTTGTTGGCTAGTTACTTGCTTTCTTGCACAAAATTGGATACCCTCATTTTAGATTATTTCCTGTGTGTTTTCAGCCTACTTGTTCCGATGTTGCACTATGAGCTGTGTGAGGTTCGGGGGGAGACCAAGGTAGTTTGTCAAAGGTCAATAGACACATAACACCAGAACTTGCACTCTGGGAAACTACTATGCGAACTAACCAGTAACTCAGCTCCTTCAACTTTTTCTCTGTAGAAGGAGTGTGCGCGCTTCTGAGTCGATGGGTCGCATGCCCATTTGCCTCGTGGGACTTTGGTCTGAGCTAGATGTCATGTGAGGTTTGCCTCGATGGCCTTAGGATTGGTGCCCAGCGGACTCACAAGCGGTGCCCAGAGCTCAACATCTGATCTAAAACAACACTCTCAACATTATAAGTGCACATTCTATAAAAGGCAAACTGCACTTTATTCGCCTCTTCACCAGCACGGTCCATTAGTAGGTAGTATCACTGACGTCTTGTGTTCCCAGCTGTCGTCAGCTACAGCAAAATTTTAGGCCTCCGCTTAAGCTTAATACTTGTATGTATTCACGGCCTACCGCATACCAGTCGTAGCGAGGAAGTTATGATAGTGTCACGGCTTGGCGAAGAGGGTCTCGCCGGGGTGAGCCATCGACAACGTGCTCGTGCAAAACCACACCCCTGCAAATAACACGGGGATGTGGTCTTGTGCGATCAAAAACAGAGCCTCGTACACGCGTATAATGCCACTTCGGAAAGATTGCTTACATCAGAAGTTTAGCAATGTCCTTAGATAGTGCTTAGGACAACGGTAAATGAAAATTTCTAGTAAAGGAGACCACCTATGGACCCCCTATTCGCTAGCTCGGCAGCTATTATTGGCTAGTGTCCTTATTAATAAGTACTAACTCCGATATATGACAGTCCTCAGAATAGCCCTCCATCTGTAATCATACGCTAGATCGCTAGTTTAACATACGGAGCCTGCCTAACTTGATGGATAGATACCGTTTGTCAGTTAGTTGGTGTGTCTAGACATATGTAGTCTGCGGAGGACGATCGGGGCAGCACGGCGAACGATGAGAAAGCAGGGGTTGTGGTTGGCCACCGGATAGAATGACTTAAGAAGAGATTCTCAGCCGCGGACCACACGCTCCATGGAGTAAGTAGGCAGATATTTTTGGCATCCCACTCTGCTGCTATGTACATGCCCCTTATGCCCGTGGATGTACGTATACAACGGCTTCATTATTGCCAACTTCTAGGCTCGTTTTTCACGAGCCGTAGAACCCGAGCATAGGCGCGTAATACCACCATTATGACAGCGCAGCATCGGTATCACCGGAATGTTCATGGTGAGCTCGCTTTCTGAAAGTGCAATTTTGGTACCATCCGGTTTGATACTGTGAAGCTTTGTCTCTCAAATCTGGTATGCAAGGTCGGAGCATACCGCATTATCCCCGGCGTTGCGCAGTTCACTACCCGCTGGCTGGCTGTGCCTTGTCGGAGGCAACTCTTGAAAGAGAAGATGAAGAGCGTCACCGCTGATTTAGGTGCTGATGGTGTGTGTGAGCGGATCCTAAATCTTGGATCGATCCTCATGTATGGCGGGAGATGCCGACGAACTCTCAATATTAAATGTAATGGTTAGCTGGGCCAAGCTGTAAACTTCAAGGAATCTGTTCCTTGATAATAACTCGTTGATAAAGACAGCCGCAGTGGCGGTGCTGGCGATGAGGTGCTACATGGGTACCTAGCCCGTATGTACCCAGGTAGATATCTGAGGTACATGTATTACTAAAGTTAGACCTGATGATTAAGGAACCTTGCCTACCTTTCTTGGCTTAGAGTGTCCGAGTGTCTGCCTAGCCCCGCGGTTTTTACACATCTTTAGTGGGTCAGACCGTCAGATCCTTTATGGATCCATGGATATTGGCTGCCGCTGCAACTTCCCCGATGTCTCTCTCCGCCTAGACGGGCAAGACGGGGATCCCCTACCACTTTCAGCCCTGCTGGGCAACCATCAACCAACACCTCCCATCATCAACAATTGAGATACCTTCAGACGTCATGCATCAAGCGTATTCTGCAACCCTCGATGCATCCCGTCTGTGAGTCATTGTGCGGTCCCGGCACCGTGTCTCTCTCCGTCGTCCTCGATTGGTTTCTAGATGTTATTCAATCGACCTTGCAGAATATGCCGTCGATTATGACTGGCTAGGCATTTCTGCGGGCACTCTGCACGCCAGCGCGCGAGTGGTCCTACTCTACGCAGTTGCGCAGAAGACACCGCCAAAATCAAGATCGCAGTCGACAATGGCTTTACGTGCTTGCGCCATCTTGACCTACAGTCCGGGTTGCGACCTAGATCGAGCACCCCCGGCAAACCATTTTGGGGGCTGAATCGTCAGGCGGCCATAGGCGACTGGTGCCATTTTCGGTGTAAAACTGGCAAGCCGGCTTTCCAGCTCATTCCAAGGAGGGAAGCACAAAAATGCCGCCGAACAGTGCTAGACTCTTCTGGTTCTCTCTTTTTCTTTCTTTTCGTGTTCGCTGCGATCCCCCAATCCTGTCAACTGCGCGTTGCGCGTCGGCGCACCGCGCGCCGTGGAACGGGCTGTCAGCAAGGCTTCCCCTTCCCCTTGATTAACAGCAAGCGTGAAGCGTGGAGCGTGAGAAACAAGTGTTTTCCGCCACGGCGCACTCCCAGCATCGGATACCCTTAAGATTCTTGGTAAGACTACCCCGGGGTCTTGTTGAGGCTCATCGGTCGGGAAGGATGCTAGAAACCAGGGTGTCCCGTTGCCTAAAGTTATGACTCCATGTGAGAGGCAGCCGGCCTAGCTACATCGCATTTAGTACCAGATACCTGCATATATCTGCCGTACTGAGAATCGCTGTCAGTCTCGTGGTGCAAGTGTTATACATACACAAAGTATCTCTTTGGTACTGAAGGCTGCAACAGGCCATTCGCGAATCACAAGTCCTAAATCGCTTTATATAAAATCAGCACCTTTCTCTTCTTGCTTATTTACTTGTTTCTCTTTGTAAGGCATTTCAACAATACTCTGTTCATCTTCCATTGCAAAGCAAGCTACGTGCATTTATATATCCGTTCAACTTCGCTGTCGTCCTCATCCCGGTGACTCAACACTATCTTCCTGCCTGCATATAGCTTCGCCCGTGCCGAGTTGTCGACTGCTCCTATTCGTTAACTACCTCACGACTTCGCCTCACTTTGAAATATCACCAAGCACCTACCAGAAACCACTGCCTATTACGGCAACGTGCACGACAGCATGTCGGACAGACGTGTCAAATTTCAGATCTCTTCCTCAGGGAAGGGATCACCGAGGAGTCATCGTAGCCGCGACCCGGCACATGATTCCGGAGTGGGTTCGTCATCTAGTGAACAGGCTAGTATAGGTGGAAGACCTGATCGTAGATTCACAGCCGAGGATTACGAAGATCAACTCTACAACGTCGGTGCTCTTCAAGAGGCACTAGGCCAAGCGAACAAGAAAGTCGAACAACTTCAGCAGAAGTGTATCGATCTTGACAACGAGTTAGCCAAAGCCCACAGAGCCACCCGGGACGCGGAGAAACGCTTCCGTGAAGAATGCGAAAAGAATAAAAGAATAGATGAACTCAACAAGGAATTCGAAAATGACCGAGTCGTCCTAGAAGTGCAAATCAAGGAGCTCAAGGCCGACTACAATAATATGAGAGATGAACGCGACGACCTTCGACAGATGTACCTCGGCCTGGTAGATCCAGTCCTGGACAACACCATGAGGGGCGGATCGGGCGAGCCTTCCTCCCCGAGGTTAGGTCGTTCAGGAAGCAAATACGACAGAGAATCGAGGGTTCCTAGCAGGAGGCACGCAGAGCACAGAGAAGAGAAAGCTGGATCGTCGCGCCATCATCGCCGAAGTTCAAGTATGAGCGTCAAACCAGGTGCTCGCTCCAGCAGCAAGAGACCATACATCGAAAGGATGCCTGAACCTCCGAGCCCATCCCGACGAGTCTCGGGAAACTACATCGCCACGACTTCCGACTATCCGTCAGTTTCTCGTACGGAACCAGCAGTATATTCTAGTGTGCCACGAGTATCGCCACCAGCATCCTATCATTCTGTCAACGACGTCCCGTCGACAGGGGACTATATACAATACCCTTTGAAGGAACGTGGCCGTCGTCGGGGTTGAAGCCACTGCTACTTTCTAAGCGATAATCATTATCCAAGAGAGAGTGCTGTGAATCTGGTCTGAATTTGGTCTCAAAAGGCGCAACTATCCTTTTCAACGCGGATGCTAATACCCGCCCCCCTAATAACACCAACCCTTTAATCTGTGGCCACGATGCCACTACTAGGATCTTTCAACGGCATGTAACATCATCGTGTATTACCAAATCCGATTGCTGGTATCGCTCAGGCATTTCGACAGCACTATAGCCGCACACCCCCACCCTAGGCCGAAGCCGCTCCGGCGCCAAGGCTAAACTCAGAAACGCCTTGCTTACCTATCTGGGTATCTAAATGGAGTGGGCTGGCGCCTCCTCTTTCTACGGTGCTTAGTGTATTTTCCACTTCGATCTGTACTACTCCGATCTGTATCACCACTTCTCCATCTCGTATCTTATTGCCCGATTGTCTTAATCAACTTACGCCATGGGCCAATTCTTCGAATCGCTACCGGAAAACCTCCGGACATGGGCCCTGTCACAGCCGGTTTTCTTCGTGGCCTCGGCTCCAGCTCACGGCCAGCACGTCAACGTGTCGCCCAAAGGCTATACGAACGCAAACTTTGCGATTATCAACCCGAACCAGTGCGCTTACGTCGACCGGACGGGCTCGGGCTGCGAGACCATCTCTCACCTATACGAGAATGGCCGCGCGACGCTGATGTTCTGCTCCTTCGGCTCCAGCCCCAGGATCATGAGGCTCTTCTGCCGCGGCCGCGTCATCGAGTGGGACGAGCCGGAGTTCGACCCGTTCCTGCAGAAGATGAAGCTGCAGAAGGTCGACGCCGCCCGCGCCATCATCGTCCTCGACATCTTCAAGGTCCAGACCAGCTGCGGGTACGGCGTGCCCAAGGTCCGCAAGATGCTTTCTGATGCTGCTGCGGACGCTACGTACGACGACGACGACGTCGAGAAGCAGAATAAGGATATCGGCATAGCCGGCTTCGAGGATCGCCCTACCCTCCAGTTCTTCAACAACAAGCGCGAGCGCGAGGGCTCCGTCCAGATCTATCAGGCCGAGGTCAACACCCACAGCCTCGACGGCCTGCCGGGACTGCGGTCGGCTCGCCGCCAGATTGGCGAGCGCATGGTGCTCGGCGATGCGAAGGCCCGGCTTCGCCTGCTGCTCGCGCAGAGGGAGGGCATTGCGCTCGGCTTCTTGCTCGCGGTTAACCTCTATCTCGTACTTGTTTTGGCGGGGCTGCGCATTTGAATGGCGTTTCTCTCCTTTTTCGGGTTGTCTTGGGTTTGCTCTTGCGTATGGAGGGGACGGGGGGCGTGTAGGTTGGCTATCTAGATTTGTGTACTAGGATTGGGGGGCGGCTACGGTTACTGTTACGGTTATGCATTGCTTAGAGTAGAGTACCTATCAATAGGGTAGTGATTTGAGATTGTGATGTTATGTGCTTGCTTGTGGACTTGGTTACTCGTGACTTAGCTGCTTGGTGGCGATGAGAATGCTTGGTAGTTTCTAACGGGAATTCTAATCTTACTCAGCATTGAACAAGATTGCTTCAGGAAATGTTCGGGTTGTGAGTGCAAGGCAGAATCCTCGGTATTATCCTGATTCTGCAGAAGGCGGCCGACCTTCCCTAAGCCCGCACGATAGGGGCTGTACAGGTGACGGGCAGGCGGTGGCCAAGATGGTTGAGCCATAACGGAAATTCAATCCAGACAATCCAACTTCATCGCTCATTTATAACACAACGCGATGATAATGATATACCAGGTTTAATTGTATTCATATATGAGGCTGTAGATCTAATAATCCTATTTTTTTCTAGTTTATTTCAGTAGTTAAGTGCTATTCTATCAAGTTCTAAAGTTGCTTGATATTATACTGTCATTGTTGTGGCTCAACCATCTTGGACACCGCTGACGGGGTAGGGTGCGTCTAGATGTCAAGCGGGACGTGTACAGAAACGCAGCAGTCTTGACAAATCAATGCGGTCCTAGGGACGGTGGCGGTATGACTCGTCAGTTGTGGCTGAATATATTCGTTGGTATCTTCCGGGGCACGCATGTACTGTAGTGGTTGTTTCGCGACCTGGCTGAGGGGTTGGGTGCTGCCTTGTGCATGTTCGGGGATACGATATCTGACGAGAGCTCCGTAGGAATAAAGTGAACTGAAGGGAAAGGTGCGAGATTATTAAGATATACTATGTGAGAATGGATGTTCGGGCGGCCTCGATAAGCTAGAATATATTGCTGCTGAGGTCCTTCTAATTCTCTATGTCGTTGGCACGGCTCTGTTATCTCTTGTATGTTTCCTGGGAGAAGATGTCACAGCGTTGATCTCAACAGCGACGCCCAGGGAGTGCGGTTGAAAACGCTCCAGCTTTGATTGGTGAAGATATGGGGCTGCATAAATGTGGCAAGCAGAGCTCCTGTGACTTTCATCCCAACCTATCTCACCTAAGTCATCCTTTCAATACTATCGTCGACATCCCTTAAAGTGGATGAAATGGCTACTACAATACCTCCACTCACCACCTTGTGCCAAAAATGTCGGGTTCTCGAGTTTGATGACTCTGCTTGGCCAGGAGGCACATATAAGGATCGTTCGGAAATCCGTGGATATTACCTCAGACTCAGGGATTGTTTTGATCATAACGAAATGGATTTAGACTATGAGCTTACAGACTCATTGCCTGACTTGCCGATAGTCTCCGAGTCCGCACGCAATGGCTGCGGCTTCTGCTCGGCACTGAAAGAAGTAATTCAAATCTATGCGCTACCCTACGACAAAGAAGTTTCCGTCTCTCGTTTATGTATGGAGTCAAATCGACGGTCCCAAAAACCCATTTGATTTTGGACTTACTTCACTCAGACTGCAACTCGATTGGTTCAAACATACAAGAGGTTTATATCTATAGAAGACCCAAGCTAGGGTCGATAAAGTTAACATTTCCAGGTAATCGTTCGAGACCTACGACATACCTACAATGCAGCGTCGATAGCCTCCCAGGTAGGAAATGCCACTCTCACATTCGGATACTAGGAGCCATGCGATGGTTGAATATGTAAGAACTTACCAGAGAGAAGGGTTCGTGCTTAGGTAGACCTTAGCGTGGGGATCTTAACTTGCTACATATAGCATAATATAGCATAATAGAGTACTGACTGCTTTGTTCTAGGTTCCTGTGCTCGTTGGTTGAGGCTCCAATCGCCTCCTCGGGATGATCATCTTTGCACTGAAAATCTTCAGATGATCTCAGAGAACATCAGAACAAGTGATCACGTACGAGTCGTTACGGAAGAGTCCGAGTATCCAACCCGCCTAATCGACGTGGGAGACGACAAGACCAACTGGCTTCGGCTTATTGAGACTGGCTCTGATCCTAAATTCGGACAAACCTCCCAGGTTCAATACACCACCCTAAGTTATTGTTGGGGCTCACCAGAAGACGCTGCCTGGCAGTTCAAAACGGAACGATGTTCATTTCGCAGTAGGTTGAGCGGCTTCCAACTCGACCAAGTTTCCCCAATCCTTGGCGATGCTATCCGTGTCACACGGGCTTTGAGAATACCCTATCTCTGGGTAGATGCAATTTGCATTGTCCAAGACGACACAGATGACTGGGATAGGGAATCATCGAAGATGGGTTTTGTGTACCAAAACGCTACCCTGACAATTTGTGCATCTGCGTCGACATCTTGCCGGGAAGGACTCTTCTCGAACAAAAAAGGGATTATGGCACATATCAAATTTCAGTCGAGAGTCGATAGGTCTGTGTCTGGATCATATATTGTTCGATTTGTTGGCCAGATCAGCCAGCCTTCTCAAGCAGGCACAGCCTGCATAGTGTTTGCTTTTCTTTTCAGTACCTGGTCTTCCCGCGGATGGGTATTCCAAGAGAATGCATTGTCACAACGGTTACTCATATTCGGTAGAACAAACTTGCATATTATTACCAGAAACGGCTCGCAATCAGGTAACGGACCACACCTTTTGGGCGGCTATGTCTAGAAGCATCCTGACGACGCACGGGGCGATCTGTTTAGGTACACTCATTGGCTCAGGTCGGTCAATCTCTATTCACATTGCAAATTTACTCATCGCTCCGACAAGCTCCAAGCAATATTGGGACTCGCGAAACATTTTCTATATGAGTATTCGCAACAGTATCTTGCAGGGCATCTATTCCTACACATCGAGTTATTGTGGGATGGCTGGCAAGATCTCTTATGGACAAAGGCGATGCTATTAGACTACCTACAGTCTCGACATCTATACGTTGCACCATCTTGGAGTTGGGCTAGTCGAGACCATCCATTCAGATTTGGGAACGTGGATTTGACATAACAGAGGATTTTCCGCTCTACACCCTGTATCAGAGAAGAATGCCGCATTGATCAGGCGGTTATATCATTGGCAGGCTCAAGCCCGTTCGGTAGAGTAAAGGACGGGTGTTTGATTATCCGGGGAAAGGTCATGTCTCTCACACCAGACATATGGCGACTTGCGGGGAAACCTTTCACTACTAACTCGTGTCGAATGGATGAAGATGATGAGTATGTGGCCTACCTGACCTTCGATTGGTGCGAGCATGAATATGAAGAGTCTGAAGGATTACTGTTCTTATTGATCGGAAGTTGTAAGGCTAGGGGAGATCATCCTCGGGATCCCATTGACGACGAGTATTACGACGTGGATGACATCGAATCGGACGACACGTATGGCGACGTATCTGATGAGCAGCCAAGTCCGGACGAAGAGCTAGATGGCGAGATGGAAAGGGGAGAGCAAAGGGTATACACAGGCAGTTTTATGGCACCAAGTACTACTCAAGAGACCTCCCGCCACGACTATGTGGAGCTGAGTAAGGAAAGAGTCGGTTATGAAGTAGATTCTGAATGTGGACATGAAAACGGGACAGAACGCAAGGCAATGGAAGATGGGAAAGTCATCTGTCAATATTCACCAGATTTGACCGACTACCGAAGAATGCTTTCGGAAGCTGGCCGGTATTCCGACGAAGAAGAGATAAGTTCAGATTCCTCGAGTGACGGAGATGATGAGAGGTATGCTTATGGTATTATCATACATCCCGCGTCAGTACCAGGGAAATATTTTCGAGTTGGGGCATTTCATTCCATCCCCAAAGAACGCGGCGGTCTGAAATACTTTCGGAATCAACCCGTGCGAACAGTGGAAATAATCTAAGTCATCGCGGGTTTTCCTCTTTCCTTTACTGCCTATACTCGAATAGATAGTCTAGTGACGTTGCTTTAAATTCTCCATCCAATTATTCTACTAGATGTTTGATACCACTAGGAATGCTTTTTAAGTTGTTATAAGTTTTAGCAGAGGAAGAGACTTATACAAGTTTATCACTTTATAAGGTCATAATATTCATGATCTCTATATCTTAGCATTAATAGATTGCACAAAGCTCATTCATGTCTTTCAATGGGCGAAAAAAGCTATTGGTAATCTTACACGAGGTTAGATTCTAATTTTCTTGTACAATGGGTAAAATATATAAGGCTATCGTACCTCTTAGATGGTGCATCTGAGTCTTATCCTTCTGACTCGACACTTGGTATAATAACAATGACATAGAGTTACTACTCATGCTTCAGCAAACTAAGAATATTACATTTACAGGCAGCTTATTACGTAACTAGGGGGTGAGGTTGTTATATCAGGCGGAAAAGTGAAAGCACCTGGGGATTTTCTAATAAATGCATTTTCCACATTTACATTGTATGTCAGTAAAATAAATAGGTACGTACCTGCATGGTAAACGAGATATACATGTAGTTTGTAGAGGTAGTAACTACATGTATGAAGGCGTCCTTGCCTTGCCTTATTGTATTGTTACCCAGGTAGCAGTTTCAGTGGGTCGGGTCACTTCAATTCAAGTATCCAGTGTTACCTGGCGCGCGGCGTGCTTTGTCACTAGGACACGCAGATTGAATTTACCCAACAACCTACTCCACCCTACCTACATCTTTTTTTGACAACGACATCATCGTCATACCCAATGTCACATTAAGCGCCGTCTTGGTGTACGATAAGATGGCTTCACTCGACACCTTCGGACGCTTTAACGATCTTCCAAAGGAGCTTCGCGTGTTGATTTGGGAATACCACTTCGCTAGTGCTCGCCTTCTCGTGGTCCATCCCACACCCGAGTGTCAAAACCGCAATCCGGCGACAGAGCTTCTCACCTTTGACTGCACCGTTCTAGACTCGGCTACCAACCATATTATCCTCGATGTACGCCCTCCGTCGTCTCTGATCAACCATGAAGCCCACGTCGTAGCCGTCTCATGTAAGCGCGCGTGGACACCCGTCAGATTTGGCAAGGATCTCACCGAGTCCTTCCCGGTGGCACGTATCCGCTTGCCCCTGCATTTTCCTTTCGTCGACGTTAGGGAGCCGGCCGCTGAGCACGACGGTACGCAACCGCAATTGCAGCCAAGTGACCCTATTTATGTCGACTGGAACCGTGACATGGTAAGACTCAGCCTTTTATTTATTATTAATTCATTAATTTTATTTTCCTTTCCCCCTTCTCCCTTTGATTCTCTTCATCTGTCCGGGAGTCAGTACATGTATTTCATAATCAAGCTTGATTAGGAATAATTGCTCCCGGAAACATCTCAACTCCTTGGAATTCTAACTGCTAGAATAGCTTTATCTCTCCGTTGGAAGCACCGAGCAGGCATTCTGGTCTCTTCGCTCTGTGAGCTGGCGAGATCGGGTAAGGAAGCTAGCTGTGCGCGTCCCCATCAGCGATCTCGACAGGGTCATTCCGTTTGGGCCAACCGACCCCATTCGCGAAACCCTTGAGAGTCTGACAAAACTCGAGGAGCTGTTTATCGTGCTAGTGCCGCATGCTAACGTCGTCGTCCCTAAGAGAACCGCGACGATGACCGGCCTTCCTCGGGACGCGTTTGGCTTTGCGCCCTACGTTGACTACCTCAAACTGGTTCATCTGGCCAGAAACCACATCTTGTATACCCGTACTGCGATGTCGTTCCGAGAAGCCGTGGCCGCTATGCGGAGAAATATCAAGCTCGATAGGGTTGTCGACGTAGACTGTCTTAATTGCTCTTTCGGCCACTACCAACGAAGCCTAGGCCCTATCTCATCCACATGACAGCTGCCAAGGCGAGCACTTCATGCCGAAATCAATGAGTCAACTTAATTATATAAATCTCTTGTATGAGTACCTAGTTACTTAGTCCACTTATCATGTGGATGACCTCACTTTCGATTCTCTATCTCTGAGGGCTGCCTCCGAACCTCGACTCTAGGCCAGCATTTTCATTACATGGACCACTACATTGTGTTACAGGTACTAGTCTCTCTTCCAAGTTAACTCCGAGAGGACGCTCAGGGGTACTGACAACCAGTCTGTCCAGCCTGCTCCAATGTCTTCACAGATTTCCCGAATAAGGTACTCGCCGGCGTCTCCAAAGGCCCAGAAATCACGGCACCGGTGCAAGTATAAGGAGAAATGTGCAAGGATAACGAGTGCCTCGGGTCGCCGGTCCTTAAGAAGCTGGATGTAATCGCCGGATATGAAGGTGGCCCAAGCCATCGGTGCGTGGATTCCCCACGTGTTAATCATGTTGAGTCGGTGATGTACGAAGCTCAATGCTTGTACTGCCCCCAAACAAGCTTCGACCGACTCTCTGTCCATCTCTGACGACTGTAGCATTGTGTAAGGACCGCTGAGGTCACTTGGAGGGGTAGCATCGTCGGACCTTTCTAGTGCTTCGATATGGGCGATCCACTCGCCCAATATAGACCTTTGCAGTATGGTCCAGGAGTTATCGCCGATGATTCGAGCTCCCCGTTGGACTTCCATGTACTCAATCACTCCGTCCATGTATTGTTCAAAGTCGTCCTGACTGGCAGAGAGCTTTTGTGCAAGGACTTGCACGGCCATTAATGAAGAAAATAGAAACCTTGCAACAACATTCTGTTCCGACATGTCATCCTTAGTCCTGCTGAAAGTTCTGAGTGCTCGGGTCTGTAACTGGGTTGCTAAGTCACGATACGCATCAGCTTCCTCTTGGGCCCAGCGCAAGGTACTGAGATGCTGAGCCGAGAGTGCGAGAAGTTGGTTCATGAGGTAAGGGGTCGACAATGCCGAAGTTATATAGGTTTGTGCCATGGGCTCCATAGATTGGGTGACCATTAGCCAGTCCGCCATACCAGTTTCCACGTGATGGAATAGGCCCAGATGTTGAAGCGTGAACGAATCGTCGCAGTCTGGATTATGCGACCATCTGCCAGTAGTCGCAGAGGGTTCGTGAAAATCCGGTGACGTCAGATCCAGTTCTCCAGGAGACGGCTGACTTGGCGACTGTGCGTTTGGCGAAAGACTTTGGTATGCGTAGCAGCAAGCTAGCGTCGCAACATCGCAGTTACCACAGATTGGTCGTCGCTCGTCGCATTTGATATGTCTTCTCTTACATTCGAGGCAGCCCTTTCGTGACTTTCTATGGAACCGGCGATTTTTAACTCGTTGATCCATCGTTATATGTCGCTTACAGGAATGCTTCTAATGCGTAGAATGGTAAACGCGTATAAGTATACCAGGTAAGATCCAGATTGATACGGAAGAGGGAATTAAGAATAATGCTGGTCAAGTCAGAAGATTCAAACCCCTAATGACAAGACATGGCCACCTCCTTGACCCTTCTACGTACCACCGTCCGTCCTTGTTGACTTATTCATGTTCCCGTCAAGTTAATACGTGCTTAAGCATACTAAGAGGGAACTACTACTACTTAAAATAGCTAAAACCACGTAATTGGACATAAAGTGCCGGTGGTCCTGCATTAGCCTGCCAAGATTTCCCTCTATACGCGTATATCGTAGCCGATCGGATGTTCCCCGTCATTGAAGATCGGGATTCTCTGCCATACATGTCCAATAATTTGACTACCTTCTTGACGTAAGTTTATTTCAGCAATTAAGCATCAGCAATGTCCTATCATTCTTTAAGCCCTGGATTTTGAGTATGGTTGGTTAGGATGACTACTACTTCCAGGTACCTATGGATTGACCTTGAATGGCTTCGAGTCTATATAATACTCTATGTACAATAGCTAGCGTCTCAATTGGATATGAGTCTCGAACCTGAGCAGTGTAATCTTGGGTGGTTCCAAAACCAGTCTCCTCATAGCGCGCTCCCCCTTCGTAAGTCTCCTCGCCAACAACTCCTCTCATGATATATTCGGTCCCTTCCAATCTTGAACCATGCTGTTGATGAGAATTACATTGTCGTTTACGGTGCTTCGAAGAAGGGGTCGGTTCCATTGGCATATATGCCTGAGGCTGAGATGACCAAAGAAAACCAAGGGATGAGCATATTGAGCGGTATCGTCAGTTGAAGAACACAACACTAAGGGTTTTAATTAGTATATTAAGAGAACATACGAAAGACCAGTAATTAACTGAGCACGGAGCCGTAGGAGTAAGCAACTTGAAGCCATCGAGTTTCTTAGTGAAGATAAGGTAGTTAAGTGTTTTGTTATCATTATGTCGTTGTAGCGCTGGGACGAGAGGTTGAGCGTGAGAGAAATACTATCAATGTACCCGTAGTGACCTTTACGGCGAGACAAATTGGCTCCATTCCGAAGAATAGAAAGAATAGAAGTCAGGGCCATTCATACCTCAACGTTCCAGAAGAACAGATTTCGTAGCAGCTTACAATGCACGGGTGCTATATCGGGCCTACCACTACTTTAATGTATAAAAGGGAACGGGTAGGAACTCGAATAGGGATAACCTTTACGATACACGGGGGCCAATTACGGATGAACTCCCACATGCGTATTTCAATAAAATCAATGATCCCATAAATTCTAAGGATATAGCTGTGTCAAAAACGGCTCACTTTAGAGAAGGCACAAATCTTTGATTTACTTAGCAGTTCTAGGGATCCATTGGTTATACGCGTATAAACAAGGGCACGGCACTACAACGCAAATCTCCTACATAGTACCTAAGTAACTACTTATAAATGGTTACTAGATGTTTTTAATTAAAGGCATGTACTTGAATATGTCTATACGCGTATGTCACTTAGTTTACATACGAGAAGCTTGAATTCCCTAACATCTAGATTTATATAAGATCGAACGAAGAGCCTTCTAGCTACACTCTAAATAAATTCTCAAAGTCAGCATAAACTATCATACAATGACTTATCACTATGCTGCTATTCTTAACGCAGTTACTGTTCTTATTAGGGCTAGCGAAGGCCATCAAGATCACTGTCTCATCGTCTGGGGGGAACGTCAGTAGCTCTACTCAGTATGGACTTATGCACGAGGTAAAGCTTTGATAAACGCCTTATGCCCTAGGGGTTATTGTTCACATATTTCTCTAGGAAATCAACCATTCGGGAGATGGCGGTCTCTATGCCGAACTTATACGAAACCGCGCTTTTCAGGGTTCCGCATCCCTTGCACCTAACCCGACTGCTTGGAGTGCGACCAACGGAGCCCTGCTATCTATTAAGAACGATAGTACCCCCCTATCTGAGGCCATTCCGAACCACTTGAGTGTAGTTATCCCCAATGATTCTTCCGGTCGGGTGGGATTTGCGAACTCTGGCTGGTGGGGGATCGATGTTCAGATCCAACCATATTCGGGTTCATTCTACGTCAAAGGACAATACGATGGAACTTTCACGATATCGCTGCAATCGTTAACAAAAAAGGAGACGTTCGCGGCCGTGGAGATTCAATCACAGTGTAGAGATGATGAATGGATCCAGCACAACTTCACTCTTGTCCCTACTCAGGCAGCAACGGATATCTTTAATTCCTTTGCGATTACTTTCGACTGCTTGGTAAGAATGTATCCGCAATGAACCAGGCGTACAGCTAAAGATCACAGGGTGTCGTTGGCGAGTCGCTGAACTTTACACTTGTCAGCTTATTTCCGCCAACTTATAAGAATCGTTCAAATGGTCTGCGCAGAGATCTCGTAGAAGCATTGGCAGAGTTGAAACCGGTGAGCCTTAAAAATATCCCCAAGCCGTTGCAATACGCTCATGTAGCCTGCAGACATTCCTTCGCTTTCCCGGAGGCGGTAATATCAACGGCATCCTGGAAGGTTCTCAATACAAGTGGAATCAAACTATTGGGCCCCTAAAGGATCGGCCAGGGAAAGATTCGGTTTGGGGATACTACGAAACTGATGGATTAGGTCTCGTTGAATACATGCAATTGTGTGATGATCTTGACCTAGAACCAGGTGAGAAGCCGCCCATCTACCTAGAATATGATTGCAACTCCTGCTTACACGTCCGAAAAGTCCTCGGTCTTTGGTCTGGCTTGAACTATGTTAGTGGTCCACTGAGTCCAGATGAGCTAGAGCCTTATGTCCGAGACGCGCTCGACCAGCTTGAATTTCTTACAGGGCCTACCGACACGACGTATGGAGCACTGCGAGCTTCCCTCGGTTATACTGAGCCATGGAGCATCAAATACGTCGAAATCGGGAACGAAGACAACCTCACAGGAGGTCTGGTATCATATGAGGGCTACCGTCTCCAAATATTCTACGACGACATCAAAGCAAAATACCCCAACATTACCGTCCTCGCATCAGCTTCCGAGTATACGATGAACCTAAGTATCTCAGACGTTGGGGGCGACTTCCATCGCTACGAGACCCCTGATGGTTTTGCCGGAGGCGCCAACTTCGCACGGTTCGACCATGCGAAACACCAAACTCTTATAGGTGAAATGGCCTGCGTCTACCCGAATACCCCCAACGGCTCTGCACCCTCTTCCTTTGAGATGTACTCCCAGTATCCGTTCTGGATCGGGTCAGTTGCCGAGGCCGTCTTCTTGTTAGGCGCAGAACACAATTCAGACAGAATCATCGGAGCTACGTACGCTCCCCTGATCGCCAATTTCAACGGCAAGCAGTGGACCCCGACGCTCATAGCCATGGACGCAAACCCGGCCAACACCACACGTTCGACTAGCTATCATGTATGGAGGCTTCTTGCTTCGCACGCTGCTATGGAAATACTGCCGACTACGTCCGATGCGGATATAGAGCCGCTGTACTATATTGCAGGTCGTGATGGTGATAGCGGTTCTTTTATTTTCAAGGCAGCTGTCTACAACAGCACATCCGACATCCCCGTCTCGATTGCATTCGACGGCGTTCCAGAGGGGATGGGCGCTCAACTCACTGTCCTTACCTCCGAGGACCCTCTCGCGAGTAATGTTCTTGGAGGACCGGATGTTGTCAATAGCAAATCGTCTACCTTGACAGCTGGGCCAGGTGGCGTCTTCGAATTCTCCCTGCCCGACTTGAGTGTTGCGGTTTTGCGGACCGTCGGTTAGCGTACACGCTTATTGTGATACATTTTGATGTTTAGAATAGGGGCATTGCATAGTCATGAAGTGATATCATATGCTCCGTGGGAAAGGAATAATTCGATATTGAAAATGCGCACCACCCTTTTTATGTTTGATATAACTGAACTAGGTAGGTACTTTTTATGTCCTGCAATTCGTAGTCCTACATTCTAGAACCATGCCGTCCCGCCCTAGCCTATTAGCTATATACGAAGAAAGTGGTTAACCCCTATTCAGGCCCCCTTTTCTCTATACTCTAGGCATACACCAGGCGTAACTCCGTCACTCGGAATCGGAATCCAGGGTTGGCCTATGGATAAACGGCAAACTTACTGAGGCGGCTTGACGCCCGAAATTTTCTCGAGCGTCTCGATTAGCTGACTCTGCCGCCCCTCGTCATCGGCCGCGCTCTTGTACCCAGTTTCGCGACCCGAGCTCTTGGAGGTCGAGAAGCGGGAATGGTACCAGTACTTTCCAGTCTGGCCCTCTGCGATGCCAGTGCCTTCGGAAAGCAACGCGTAGTTGTCGATGGCAGCGTCGATATCGTCGGGGGCGCCCCAGCCACTCAACTTGGTCGGGACCCAGCCCGGGTTGAGGGCATTGCTCAGGACACCTTTGTCCGCCAGACGGCGCGCGAACCAGAAGGCCAGCATGGTGTCGTGCAGCTTGCTGTCGCTGTACGAGCACTGCTGGATGTTGCGCAGGGAGGAGTCGCCGCCACGGTGCATGGCGCTGCTCAGCCAGACGTGGCGCTTCGGCGGCGGGTCGACCAGGGACGCCACGATATACGGCGCCAGCGTGTTGACGGCGAAGAGCGCGGGGAGGCCCTCCTTGCCCCTGGGCCGCGCGACGCCGTCCATGAGACCCGCGTTGTGCACGATGGCGTCCCACGGCCCGGCCTGGTTGAGCTGCGCCGCGAGCGACTTGGTCTCCTCTATCGAGGTTAGATCCGCGATGAACACGTCCTTGGCACCCGGGCATGCGGCGCGGGCGTCCTGCGCTCGCTGGCTGTTGCGCGCGTGTAAGTATACGTCGTGGCCGCGCTTGGCTAGGGCTTGCGCCGAGCGTAGGCCTAGGCCGTCTGACGAGCCGGTTATGAAGATGCGGGCCATGATGGTCTCGATATTATGAACAATGAATAAATCTAATAGATAGGTAGCTAAATAATGATAACAATAATCACAAGGAGATTTACTTAGAGAAGGCTGCGCTTAATCCTGCAGAGTGGAATGATTGTAAGTAGAGCGAGGAAGCTATTTGTATATACTTCTTTGTCCCATCGGAGTTTGCGGCATAGAAAACGGATTTTGGCAATAGGGAGCTGGTGAAATGCTTCTTCGGAGTATCACAAAACATCCCTTTATTCTCTATTACCAATCCTGTATCACAGTCGGACCACGGAGTTACGTCATTCATGCTCAGTTTTATATAGGCTAGTGAACCGACTGACTGGAGATAAGTGCTCCAAGAACGCGAGGATGCGAAGCTGTTTGCATCGAATGGGTGTAAGCCGTTCGTCTACTCCCGAAGCCGTTGTGAGACAAGTCGTATTCCTCATCGATGAAATATTACAATTATCCAAGAACCAAGACTTGGATACTTTCGAGTAAATACAGGTAGTTTAATGGACTGCAGTGAATTACTTGAGTGTTGTGTTGTTGAGAATGAATGTAGCAAGGCGTTTATTTGCTTGAATATTTGCTTGAAAGGTTCCAGAGTAGGAGACCATTATGCTGACGGGGTCACACATCGGGAAAGTAAATACTGTACACTCATGTTGTATTTGGCGCATGATTTTCTCTCGGGCTTATAGTACATGTAAATATATGAGTTGTCCCAATGGTGTATAAGTGCTCGTTCATATTCTGATTAAAAAGGCCTATATGCTACGTAAGGTAGGCGGCGCTTTGTAGGTACTGGTAGCTACCTGGTAGGTACCTACCGGTATCATCCAAGGTTATCAGAGCCCCATGGGCAACCAGCGTATCTACAGTGGCAGAGTGGAGCCTCTTTACTGCACCTGCATGCACTAGCTTTATCAATCTCGGATGGTGGGGTGACGTACAACCTTACCTCGTTCACCTTTCCATGTCACCTACGAAGTACGAAGTACCAAATCGCATATTGCTAATTATAGGCGAAAGAACGACGACAATCGAATCCGACCAGTACATCGTAAAACAACTTTATCACCACAACCTCTTGAATTCGAGCAGAACGACAAATACGTGAACAATGACGAGCGCTTCGATCGCGCGAAAGCCTAACGGCGTTTTGCCAGTCTCTACCACAGGACCGGGGGATACGCCAAAGGTAACCAAGGCTAAAGACCCCCCTCGAGGCAAGAAAGTACTTGTTCGCCGACTTCCACCTGGAATGACGGAAGCTGAGTTCTGGGTTATCCTGGGCGACGAATGGAAAAAGGGAAACGGGAAGGTTGACTGGACAAGCTTCCAAGAGGGCCAAATATCCCAAGAGTGAGTACCTATCATAGATTGCATGCCAATGCCATCGGAGAAAGACAACTAATTATTCTCGTGCCTCTAGCCCGTCAAACCCTTCCACACCGTCGCGATGTTATCTCCACGTCCTCCAAATCGAAGACATCGCTATGCTAGCCGAGATCGTTCAACGATCTACTTGGGAGGATGAAAAGCGATCCTTCAACGACCCAGCCCTCATAGGACCACCCGCCCTAGATCTTTCTATCTACCAGAAGATCCCAACAACCAAGCGACGCACCGACTCTAAGCAGGGTACAATTGATCAAGACCCTGATTTTATGGCCTTTCTCGACAGTCTTACTCACGACCCAACCATTAAGGAAGTCGATGCTGAACAAATCGCCGATGATGCTGGCAAGACTGACGTCAAAGTCACCACAACACCATTAGTTGAATTCCTTAAGGAGAAGAAGGCCAATAAGGGCAAGGAAGCTGCCAACGCCAAGAGTGGCAAGCATGCTCGACATGAATCTCAGGGCGGGAAGCCCAAAGGAGGCCAAGAGGATTCTAAAAAGAAAGCAAAGGAGTCGAAGGCAGAGAAAGGTGAAAAGTCTGCTGAAAAGGAAAAGGATAAGGTCAAGGAACCAGTAAAGCTGCTCACTAAGAAATCAGTCACGGCTCAAGAGGTAGCTGAGGCAGCTAAATCTGGCGCCGCGCAGACTGCTGCGAACAGGACGATCGGAGAAGCCGCGCCTAAGAGCCGACGGGCTAATATTGCCGCTGCTGCCAAAATATTGCAACGTGACCTCGGCCTCAGCCCGGGAAGTGCACATAGAAGAGCTCGTCAGGATGCAGCGAAGGCAGAAGCAGGAGCCAAGGCCGATGCTAGCAAGGAGAAGGACGGCAAGGATGCGGTGTTCACTGCACCAACTGTTCCAAGTCAGCCCGCCTCATCGGCACCTCCGTCTGCTCCTACCGCACCGAAGGCTCAGGCAGCAGAGGGCTCACGTCGCTCGCGAAGCGCAAAGACTGCAAAGCAAAATACCTCTAGCGATGCAACTAAGGGCAAGGGAGCCGAGAATACAGGTAATGCGGCTAAGTCGTCTCCTATTATTACCCCCGTCATCCTAAAGAGAAGGGATGATATCCCTTCGACCCGACCGGCCTCCACGACACCTGTTTCCGCAACCTCCTCAACACAAATGCCGCCAACTGGTCCCAAGGCTGCAATTAGCAAGGCTCCATCGTCAAACAAATCGGGTCCTTCACAGAAGAAAGCTTCTAGCCAGCCGCCAGTCACAGCGGGGGCGACCCGTGCTTTCGTCAAGCATGCCAACCCCTCGCAGGGTGTCACCGAGCAGTTGCTTAAGCAGGCTATGGAGACATTCGGTACTGTCACGTTCGTTGAAATTGATAAGCGAAAAGGCTTCGCCTACGTCGACTTCTCAGATCACGATGGATTGGTCAAGGCTGTTACAGCGAGTCCGGTATCCGTCGCGCAAGGTACCGTACAAGTGCTGGAGAGGAAGGAGATCAAGAAGCCGCCCCAGGCCCTGACACAGCCAGCAAGTGGCAAGGCGAATAACGACGGTCCACCCGATCGCCCCAAGCGAGGTGGGCGTGGGAGAGGCCGCAGGGGAGGAGGCGGAGCCAATGCGAGTGGCGCAAACGGAACAGCTGAAGCGGGTGGATCTACGGCGCCGCCATCAGCTCCCCCTTCCGAATCCGGCGGTGCGGCAGGCGCTGGTTGAAGGCTATACCTTTTCTCTAATATGTTTAATTCTACACCCTTAGGCGAGTTTTCACGCACGTTCAGTAGCGTCTCGGATATTTGCGAAAGTCGGCCGGCTACAGTATTCTTGAGTTAGTATACTCTCGAACAGGTTTGCCGTATCTCTAGAGGCTTTAGGGAATAGGAGAAGGGGCAACCCTCACAACGTAATCATTACGACGATGACCAACGGAAGGTGGATGCCAATACGGTGCTATGCTATGCCAGCTAGGAACCATAGGATGAATTCATAGGCTTTGCAGAACAGCACATAGGTAACTCGGTTGGAATCACTTGACTATCTTGGAGGATAGCCACTGCGACCGCTACACTTATAACTCGTATTAGGCAGCAAAGTAGGCGATTCTACCGCATTGATAATCCGATCCTACGTTTACTTGCGCATTATTACAAGTACTATAAATATGAAATTTGTGATCTAAATCTTTTACAAAGATGATTGTAGACATCTTGATACTAGGGGGTCGTTACTTTTTATACTCCTAGTTAGGTCTTCGCCGAGAGGCTCTTCATTTTGAGCTGTCCCCAAGCAGCCGGTATTCTTATTGCCGTATTTCTTTCGTGTGGTCGTGGACCCTGTGTTCCGTATCTTGTTAGGACTCATTGTCCATATGAGCTTCGAGATAATTATGAATGTTTTTGGCAAACCGTTTGCAGAAGCTCATTGGGAATAGATCAACTGTCAATATCTCGATACGAGACATTAGCGCGGTATTCGAACAGCAGTAGGCTTATGAAGTTTGCGTCCATCTCCTGTTCATAGTCATGACAACAAAATCGGATTTAAGATGCCCCCGAGTAGGACGAACATAGAACACACTTGCAGCGAGAGTTGAATGTTCAAACGGATCTAGGACGGACTGTAAGGCTACAGAACTTGAACAGTCTCGTAAAAGGTATCCACTTGGAACATTCAGCAGACCGAGCAGAGGTATTCACATTGAATTGATAATAGGGCTTTGTGGCTGGGTGAATATACTTAGATGGAAATTCACGAGAATTGAACATGTGGGAAAACAACTTAAGTTATAATCATGTATCGTTGGTCTTGGGCGCATCGAGGCTTTTAGCGAAGGGAGTAATAAGGGGTAGGTAGAAAAGGGGTAACTAGGTACCTAGGTACCTAGTAGATCTCAGCTCCAAGAATTTACCGGGGTTTATCCGACCAGTCCTACAGTACGGAACAATTATTACGCCGCGCTAAGCCTAAAATGAATGGTGCTCCTGGGGAACGTCGAGAGGTAACGGCGGTCCAGACTGGCGCCCGACCTTCGCAAAAGAACTTATCTCATTCAAAGTCCCCAACATTTCGCAAGCTCATTCGAAGAGACAGCTCCTTCGTTTCTGACGGATTGTAGCATGAGACCTTAGAATACATACTGCTCATAACAAGGACCTCCTTCATTCAACCGCTACAACCACGACTCGACAGACTCGACCGAGGGCCAAAGCGTCCGAGACTCGCATCAACCCGAAGTATCGCAGCTAGCTCAACCCTCGTAGAGACCTCACTGCGCCGTCAAAGCTCCAGCTAACTTTACGGAAAAAATAACCTCTTCGCCGTCCTAATATTCGTTATTTCGTCTTAGAATACACAGTACAGCTTGGCGGCCGTCTGACGAACCTCTACCTGAACAACTCGGACGGAGCTTAATCTCGTCGCAACAGATCGGCGCTGTCGCAACTTGCGCGACTAGACGTCAAGACGTATACAATACATCTATCCACCACGACGTCATGGGTTCCAACCGCATTGCGGTCCCGAAGCCGGGGCCGGCAAAGCTGACCACGGGATCTGGCTTGGACGAATGGCTTGAGCAAGCTAAACAATGCCGTTATCTTCCGGAACCGGTAATGAAGGAACTCTGCGAGATGGTTAAGGAAGTCTTGATGGAAGGTATGTCCATATCTCATGTTTATGATGCCTGTGTGAGCTTTTATCTGACGTTTTCCATCAACAGAGTCCAACATTCAACCGGTGATCACTCCGGTCACTATCTGCGGAGATATCCACGGCCAATTTTACGATCTACTCGAACTTTTCCGCGTCAGTGGCGGCATGCCGGGTGAGACTACCACCGAACCTCCCGCAACCTCGACTGCAGTCATCACAGCAGCCGACATCGAGCCACCGACCGAGATTACCAACCCGAAGTTAAAGAGGAAGATAAAGAAGCCGAAGGCCACGCCGACTGGAGACGTACCGGGCTTACCTAGTGACGAGTCTCTTAATGCGGAAGAGGATGATGAAGAGGGCAACGAGTCTCCCGGCGTTTCCCAACGAAATTCGTCCGACTCTTCCGCCGTTACCAATGCTGATACGCGCTTCGTGTTTCTGGGAGACTTTGTCGACCGAGGATACTTCAGTCTCGAGACCTTTACGCTACTTATGTGTCTGAAGGCCAAGTAAGAAGAACCCGGCAGTTTTATTATCCAACCCGTTTTCTAACCTGCCATCTAGGTATCCGGATCGAATTGTTCTTGTTCGTGGAAATCACGAATCTCGGCAGATCACCCAGGTTTACGGTTTCTACGAGGAGTGTCAACAGAAGTATGGAAATGCTTCTGTTTGGAAGTCTTGTTGCCAAGTCTTTGATTTCCTTGTCCTAGCAGCTATCGTGGACGGTGAAATACTGTGCGTCCATGGAGGATTGAGCCCCGAGATTCGCACCATTGACCAGATCCGAGTGGTTGCGCGAGCACAAGAGATCCCGCACGAAGGCGCATTCTGCGATCTTGTCTGGAGCGATCCTGAAGAAGTCGAGACGTGGGCTATCAGCCCGCGAGGCGCAGGATGGCTTTTCGGCGACAAGGTGGCGACAGAGTTCAATCATGTCAACGGATTGAAGCTGATTGCGCGTGCTCACCAGCTTGTCAATGAAGGCTACAAGGTAGGCCTTTCTCTCTACGACTCTAGCTTTCGTTTGCTTACCCTTGACTAGTACCACTTCCCACAGAACTCAGTTGTTACGGTCTGGTCGGCGCCAAACTACTGTTATCGTTGCGGAAATGTAGCTTCAATCATGTCTGTGGACAAGAACCTGGATCCGAAATTCAGTATCTTCTCGGCTGTCCCGGACGATATGAGACATGTCCCCGCTGGCAGACGTGGTCCGTCTGATTACTTCTTATAATGCAATGTGCCTCAGTTACAGCATCCGCGTTACGAAGTTGGAAGCTTTTGATACCACTACAAAGGCGTTTAGGGAACGATTTTCCGTGTTGGTTTGCAAAGCATGATGGAATGATAGGACACACTCATGGAACTGTATAGACGAGGGCAGACATGAATACCGCGAACAGGAGGATTAGGAGTGAAATGTAGAGCCTGTATGCCACGGAGCACGATGTTACTGTATAGTAGAGATTGGAGGCGTTTCCCTCTTGCGTAGGGAGTTGAGGGCTGCTCCACCCTTTTGAGTCTTTTGAGACATTGTACGAGTTCTGTTTGATGAATACCGGCTGCTGCCTTCTAAAGACGTTGCATTTGTTTCCGAGTGCTTTAATTATAACGATGCAGTTAAACGTATCTGGTGCTATGCCGATTATCTTGCTTGAGTAAATTGGTGACGTCGATGCGGCTACCGAGGGGTTCTCCAAATTCCCCAATTCGAACCCCACCAATAAGTCAAGTCAATCTACGCGCAGGAACGCGGAACTCAAAAGATCTATTCACCATAATGATAATCCTTACCTTTGGAACCATCCAGTAGAATACGAGGTGCTAAACTCTTACCAGTCATATTATGCATTGCGAATAGGTGCACAGCAATAATGGCATCAAACCAACAACAGCGCTCCGCGTCATCAATGGGTACGCGAGAGAAGACGTATTTCGAGCAGCAGAGGGAGGCGCTGATCGGCGAGATAGCTATGGTTCGTTTTTAATCATCGTCTCCCTCGTTCCATTTCCTTCCCTTCCCTTCCCTCGTCCCTTGCTTCAACGTCTCGAATAATTCAATACGTGGTTAATACTACAAGCGGCAAGGAGAAAACAGGAAAGGGGAGAAAAAAAGGGGCTAACGAATTTGATCCCGAGCAGAGCTTCGAGCACGTCCTCGCCAACATCAACAAGCTGAACCGGTCACTCGAGGCCGTGACCGCCGTCGGCAACGAGTTCTCCTCCGTCGAGGCGCTGTGGTCCCAGTTCGAGAACGTCATGGCTAAGGATCCCGAGGACGGTAAGAACGCTTCTGAGGGCGAGGGCCAGGGGCAGGGGCAGGGGCAGAACGAGGGAGAGGCTGGCGAGGCGCAGATGACGACGCCGACGACGACAGGGAAGAATTAATGGGCAGCAACCAACTAACCCTGGGGTTGGAGGCATGGCATGGCATGGCATGGCATGACAAACATTGAGAAGCTTCAGGGGAGAGAGAATAAGAGAGGCGACTGACTGAACATGACGATACCCGCTACGACTTCATGAAGTCAAGGCACCTAGTAGCATACCTGTAAGCGGTATGGATGCTGAAGTTACCTAGGTAATGAGTCATAAGGCATCACTACATATCGATAGTCTTACCAATTTAATCGATATTACCCAAGTAATGAATCCATACCTGTGTGAAATGCCTTCAATGTAAAAATATTGAAGTGCATAATTACCTAACTTATGGTGTTATTACATATATCTGGTTTACTAAGCGGCCCCTGAACGCCCCTCCGATTGTTGGCTCAACAAAGCATGAAATATTACGTTACACATTCACGAGAGGTAAACACAAGACAGCAAAAGGCATTTTATGATGAATTTCTTTTATTTCCTATCCCAGGCCATGATGGATGGATGAGCATCAAGAGAACTCGTAGCACAAAAGGAAGAAGAGATCCCTCAGTATAGCATGAATTAGTACACTCGTTTCCAGGTCCAATTCCTGTCTCTCTCCGACTCCTCGACGACAAAGACTCGCAAAAATGGGTTTCCTCCCTCCTTGCAGCTGAAAATTGCATGGCCGTATTACCAAGCTATAGCTATAGCAAGCAAGCAAGCAAACCTAGGTAGCCAGCCAGTCATCCTTGAGCCAAGACGTGGCGCGATGCGACGCGACACCTGTGCCCTTCCTTATAACCCTAATCATTAGACCCTATACGTCGGAAGAGGACAAAAATAGTACTCGCGGGAACGCCAAATCGAAGATCTCGAATGCAAGAATTCTTTTTCCCTTCAGAAGCGAGGAAAGAAAGAAAAAAAAATAGTAGGCGATCCTTACCAATCAATTCCGAAGTCGTGGGGGAGAAAAAAGCCTCTTGTCGAGAACAAAAAATGAAAATTGATGTCATGATGCCAAAGGGGTCATTACTGGGCGTTTTCCTTTCCTCCTCATTCGTTCGTTCATTTCCCAATGTCTCTCTCGGTTCAGCAGCTGTTGCAAGGCAAGTATGAGAATTGCTACCTCGCCGCCCCTCACAAGAAGTTGCAGTTCCGCTTCTTCTTCTTAAAAGTGCGAATGCCGGGGATGCCGCCGCTATCACGCCCGCCACCACTGCTTGTTGCGTTGTTGTTGCTGCTAGTAGTGGCACCACCCATGGTCGAGGTTGGCGCAGCGGCCATGGCGGTCTCGAGGGTACGTCGGTCATTGGCGACGACGGTTTGGATGGCCCTGTCGAAGATGTCGTCTACACCCGTCATCTCCTTGCTGCTGCACTCCATGTACTGCGCGCCCATCTTCTTGGCCACCGCCATGCCCTGCTCGCTGGTGACGGGCGTCAGGCCCTGCGTCTTGAGCATCTCGATGCACGTCTTCTTGTGTCGCAGGTCTGACTTCAGGCCCACGAGGATGAGGGGTGTGTAGGGGCAGAAGTGGAGGACTTCGGGATACCACTGTATCTCTAGTTAGCTTTCGTTATATGGGAAATGGAGCAGCGGATGGTAGAGACGTACCTTGTCTAGGACGTTGTCTAACGAGTTGGGACAGTCAATGGCGAAGCACACGAAAATGAGGTCGGTCTCGGGGTACGACAGCGGTCGCAGCCTGTCATACTCTTCTTGTCCAGCGGTATCCCACAGCGCAAGCTCGACGGTCTTACCACTCGGTTGGTGAGTCGGGTAGGTGATGTAGTTCTCGAAGACTGTTGGGACATATTTCTGAACAATGGCATTAGTGGACGAGCGCACACGAGTTCGCAAGAGAGAAAGGGGATAATAATACCTCTGGGAAGTATCCTTGGCTGTAGCTGATCAAGAGGCAGGTCTTTCCGCATCCACCATCACCAACTACCACGATCTTCTTTGAGTATGCAGGCGCCTCGGTAATGTGCGTCGCCGACGATTCTCTACCCGTTGACGCGCTCATGACTGTGCTGACTGTGCCCTCGCTGGACCGCGTGTTACGCTCCCCTCGGCCGGTCGGTCGTCTTTGGATGCCATTATCGTACTTCTCGCTTATGGGTTGGTTACCATTGTTGTTGTTGCCGCCGCCGCCGTAGTAGGAATTGCGATATTGGTAGCTGGCCATACTTGGGCGCTAGCAATAGCGGGTGTGTGAAGGTACTCGTGAGATTTATGCTGCGTAAAATTGTTGTCTTATGTCACTTATCGCAACTCCCTCTGATTAGACGAATACAATGCAGAGGCGTGGTTCGGGCGGGATCGAATAATGATGAGGGTGCGATGGAATGGAGGTGAGACTTTTGAGTGTCGAGGGTCTGGATTCGAGAGTTTGTTGAAAAGGGTAGGAACGATTTGTTAAAACCGTGCAGCAAGTGGTTTGGGGGGGGGAAACTGTGGATGTGTTTGAGGCTCAGCTGGTTGCGCTGGTTGGCTGGCGGAGCTCATGCATTTCGTCAGAAGTCAATAAAAAGTCAATTGGGGGTGTTAACAGGGCAACTGCGGGTAACCACCGTTTCAGCTTGCATAATTCCTACCCCACCTCCCGGTCAAGTCCATAACCCAATTAAATCGCCTACAACTTCGATAAATAACCTTGTAAAACCTACACTAAATCTGCCACTAAAGCCACTCGATTTCAAGGCGCCGAAGCTCCACACTTTCTAAAAATTCTCCTACAAAGAACGCGTCTCGCCGATTCCATCATTCTCTTTCCCCAACTGTTCGTCCTGTGTGCTCAAAGAGCAAACCACCAGCACGTCGCCACAACCCTCAAGATGGCGACTAACGGTCCAAGTCACAACAAATACGTAACTCTGGTCTCCAGTGATGGCTTTGAGTTCGTAGTACTCCGAGAGGCAACATTCGTCAGCCCTGCCCTCAGGAGCATGCTGGATTCCAAGAGTGAATATTTCTTCCTGAGCCTCGAGCCTCGAGCCTTGAACCGAGACCAGACTGACCTAGATTAGGCTCGTTCGTCGAAGCCAGAACTGGAAGATGTGTCTTCGAAGAGATCAGGTAAGTTAGCGTCATTCACGCCTATTAACTCACCTGTTTTTGTTTCATTATGTATGCTGTCATTGATGAATCACAAAATTTCGCTGTGTTCTTACTGACAGACCATATCCGTATGGTCTGTATGACACCCAACTACACTTGATCTGAGACTCCCTTCCCATTCATCCCTCAAAATGACGCTCATTGTTGCCTGTCTGGAATCCTCCCGAGAATGAAGGCTAACCCGAGTTTGTAGTGGCATGGTTCTTGACAAGGTAGTCGAGTACTTTCACTACTGGTACAAGAACCAAGAGAGAGAAGTCGTGAAGGACATGGACATCCCTGTCGAGCTCTGCCTCGAACTCTTGATGGCAGCTGACTATCTCGGCCTTGATAGTAAGAACACCCTAATGCGCTAGTCATAATGCCCAAAGGCTCACTCGTCCTGAAGAGCAAACATAACTCGACGACTACCATCCTCAGATGGCGTTAGGTGCATCGGAGTTTTTGGTCCACGGGACTGGACCAGGCGTTATTGACGTTTATTGGCGTAATGATACCACGGCACGATAATCAAGATGATTTCTAGCTTCATTTAGAAGCAATGGCTGGTGAAGGCGAAATGGGATCGGATTCACACACGACGAGACTCACTTCCGCGTAACTTATAAGTAAGGGTTTGATGCAACTAGTGATTATTGCTATGTGACCCATCTAAGCATATGCGTTCAACTCTTTACTCTCCCGTGGGTTGAATGTCTATAACGGATGGAAGATTGATATAATTACTCCCCCGCACTCTGCGTGACTTGCGTTTCTCCGTGGAGATCATGCTTTTTAGGAGGGGAGACATCTTCAGAAGATATCAATACAGCTTGCTCTGGAATCATCAGCGCTTTCCGCGTATACCATGCCGTTCGTGCGTCTTCGTCTAAGCTTCATCCGTTTAGTGAAGTAATAATACATGCTGAGCTGCTCACTCCAGCTCTTGCTCATGTATTACCTATTGCATGTTGAGGGTTCATCCTCTCCATCCACCACGGCTTCCGCCTCCACCTCGCCAGCCACCTCGTCCCCTACCCCTTCCTCTACCATGACCGCCTCCACGACCACGCCCACCACCTCTAGACCCTCCTCTAGATCCACCACCATGTTGATAATTCCTCTGGTCCATGGCCGGTGGGCCCCTCATCTTGCGCTCTGCCCTCGCTTCGTCGCTCGCATCCCAGAGATTCGGCACCTCGAGCAACTCGCAGAACGCTGCAGTCTGGGGATTCGTGTACTCGTCAGGCTGGTGATCTACGGTCTCGGGGTCGACCTCGGGGTTGTGTGGTGGGGCCGTGATAGTAAAGTTTTCAGGCACGTCTAGCTTGTTCGTACCGACAAGATGTTCGTCTACCCAGGCGCGCTCCTGGTCGATCATCGGCTGGTACGCTGCTTCGCCTAGGTTCGGCGGCGTCTGGGCCTCACGGTCACCGACGGTCAAGTGTCGCGCGAAGACGCGCGTAATGGCGAGCCACTCCGGGTCGTATTGTAGACGGTAGCGCTGCTTTGAATCTGCGGATGGCGGGAACGCAGCCATGTGCGCCGGGTCGACGGGGAATGCAGAGCATAGTTGGAGGAACTTGCGTCCCGGGAGACATTTGTCCAGTGCGAGAAATCGGGTTGTGGTGTTTGTGATGGTTGGCGGAACGGGCTGACCAGGGTCAGGCTTTGGTAGTGTTGATGCTGGTCTGGTGAAGGAGGCAGGTAATTGTGCTCGTAGCTCGTCGGGGACTCCTCCACCTGTCGCTGTGTTTGTCGGTGACGCAGAGGCGGTTTCGCCGGCCGGTTTTTCAGGTGGCGGCTGATCTTCTTCGTCCAGATCAATCTCATCCGGGTTTGCGGCAGCGATGGAAGTGGCTACCGGGGCATCTTCATCCTGTGTTGCTGCCTCTCTATCTATAGATTTCTCGGCGCTACTTGGAGGCTCGTAGGTCTTGATGGCAGCGAATTTGCAATGCATATGCGCCGAGAACCAATATGCCGGCCTGAGTCGATCCATGACATATCCAGCTGCGGGGTTTCCTAAGGTACAGTCTTCGCTCTCCTGCTTGAAGTCGGGCTTCATCTTCCACAGAGCGTTGGCGTTGCCATGATTTTCTATGGCTCGCGGCCAATCGTGGCTCAGGCCGACGTCAACCTGCTCCCGTAGCAGTAGGAGTTTGCGAATATCGATCTCACGCACGTGGTAGAAACTCTTCACATCATCATCGTTGAAAGGCAGGCGCTCATGGTGCGGTTTGCGATAATCGAAGCCTTTCCAGATACCACTCATGCCAGCGATACGTAAGGGTCCGAAGCGTAGCACGTTAGCAGCGCCCAAGTAGTAAATGTTGGGCGCGACCCAACCTCCGTAGTACAGTTCCCATAAGTGGGAGCTTGCTTCGTGGTTCCCGGCGGTGAAGATGGTCAGGTATGGCGCCGTCTTCTTTCCGCTGTAGTATTCCGGAAAATCGCCCAGCTCGCGGTACTTGGCGGGCACCGACATGACGGAAAGATCTGCCGCATTGCGAGTAGCCTATCAACTTTATCAGATTAACTGGCCCGAGTACACAGAGTAGGTACATAGGTAGTGAAGATACGAGACAGTCTTACCTGGAAGTCGCCTCCGATGATAAGGAGGTCGACGCCGTCCCATCCTCGCGCCTTGCAGGACGAGGTGACGGATGCGTAGATGGCATCGAGAGTGCCATGACCCTATGCGATTGCGGAATTAGCATTATGAATTAGATAGTAGGGATATAAAATACATACGCAGCCCTGGACAGCAAGTCGAACACCTCCTGCCTCAAGTGTATTGAAATCCATGGCGCGTTGTCTTGTGCTCGAGTATTTAGACGTTGTTGAGTGAGTCTGGGAGTGTAGTGGGCTTGAAGCGACGTCGAAAGACTCCCATAGGGCTTTAGCGCCAATTGACGTTAATAGTTCATTCGTTCCAGGGCATCGTAGGGGTCTCCTTCCCGCTAAAAGTAATCCAGGCTCCTTGGAAGTTCTCTCATCATTCTTTCCATTCATCTACAATCATGCAACCATGTACTCTATGCCAATCAATTAATCGTTCCTTCTTATTCCAACTTCAACTTAACTCAACTCGTTTGCTTCATGCTTCTTCAAACTGCATGCATATCAATCCCGGAAGTCTGGTACCTACCAGTGTAACTATTGCCCTAATGAAATATTAATATCATGCTGAATTTACGTGTCCCAAACAGCACTCAAAAATTCACCATCGAGTTTTTGCGCATAGCACAGGTCTCGTCGATGTAAGAGATAAGGGTGAAGAATATCCAATGGTGTTTAGATAGCAAGTGTTAGTCGACAAAGTATATAATTGATGGCTTGATGATTGGACAGTCGCAGTCTTATGTATGGGATGGCTCCTCTTGCAAACCTAGGAATAATCTACAGCACACAGAAGGTACCTTAGGCCTCATGACGTTACCGTGCAGCTAAGCATCTCTAGGGGAAACTACAAGGTATCCAACACTTACAGGGTACCTACAACAACCTGACAGACATCCCTTATTGTTGATCTTCATATTACATACACTCATACATATTCCAATCCGCTTGTTCGAGTCTGCTATCACATCCGCAAGTTTATTTAGCTCTCGTTTTATACTGGCCAATAATACTTAAAAGAAAAGCAGAAGTGAGCAGTCATGGCACAACCAGTGAAACCAATTACCATCAAGGGGCGCTTCTTCTGGAAAGGCGATGATAGAGTAAGCCGCCACTGATACCGGTTATACTTCCGAACGATGAATACTAATTATCGGGGAAATCCTAGTTTGTGGTGAACGGCGTCGTATACCAGCCCGGCCATGGGACACTACCTAGACCGGATCCACTGGACGACAATGGGCTCGATGACCTCAGACGCAGCATCCCGCTGTTCAAAGAGCTTGGGATCAACACACTATTGGTCTGTAAGTATGCCGAGAGCCCCATTTCTTCTTCATCTCTCGAACTGGTCGCGGGTGCGAGGTGACCTGTTCAGAATCAGGGGCTCACGATACACAGACTTCGTCGATACTGCCAACAGCCGTGATACCGCCATGAAATTGCTAGCCGATGCCGGCATATACGTATTACCAGTAAGTTCATCCCTCTTACTTCTCCTTTCATATGGCAAAGCTAGTATATGGGTCAATCTCTTACAAGAAGTTTGTCGGCAATGCTTACATGAATGACGGGAAATAGTGTCTAGTAGGGGGTCACTTCGTGATTAACAGAGCGTCGCCATTCCAGTCCTATACATCCAACTTCTTGCGGAACTGCTTCCGTGCTGTCGACACAATGAAACAATACTCCAACACACTTGGTTTTATCGTCTCGGTGGAAGTCATCAACAGTATACCCACATCAGCCGGCGCACCTGTGGTTCGTGCTGTTGTCCGGGATGTCAAGCGATACGTCGCTCTCAACACTGAGAAGGGGCAGAGGAGTCTCCCAATTGGAATCACTGTGATGGACTTCAGACCCTCATTGAAGTTGCAGTTTGAATACTTCTGCGGTGGGGACGAGAAGGAAGCTGTTGATTTCATCACGGTATGTAATTGCATACTCTAACCATCCAGCTCTGCGAAGGTGAATGCATAGACACAATCGCTAACCACTCTGCCGCGGACTAGTCCAATGTTTTCTCCTGGGACGGAAAGGCAACGATGGAAACGTCCGGGTATAACGATATAGTCGAGATATTCTCAGGGGCGCCCGTCCCAGTGTTCTTCTCTGAGTACGGGAGGAACACCCTCCGGCCGCGCCTCTTCCAAGAAACCCACGCAATCTACACGGACATCAGCATGCTTCTACTCTTCTCTGGCGGCATCGTGTACGAATTCTTCGAGTATGGGAACAAATTCGGCCTTGTCCGGAGGGAGGAGGATCCAGCAACCGGTCAAGTCACCCTTCGGGCGCTCAAGGACTTTAAGAATCTGAAGAAGAACCTGAGCTCCAGTTTCGCGAAATTGTTTTCCCACCCGCTCCATGACCCCGTCGCCGCCGTTATCGGATCAAAAGGTGAATTTGCCAATCGGCTAGGGACAAGGCCGGGGATTCCAAGGCAGAACGTGCTCTGGAGTGCCGAGGAACGTATCCCTAAGTCTCCGATAGACTGGGACGAGCTCGCGAGGCAGGCCGAAGACGATAGCGAGTGGGTCGATGTGACCAACGAGTTATACAAGATGACTGTCGAAGACGGTCAGGACTCAATAGGAAAGTTGACCATCATAAAGAAGAAGCCTGGAAATGGTGGACCAAGCTCGGGAGCATGAGTGATAGGTTGGGTTGGAATATGGCGTAGAACTAGCGGTCTTTTGGTGTAAAGCAGCCCCTTTTCATAGCAGCGTTTATAATTGGGTTATGGCCCTAACTTAATACATTTTAAAAGGCGATGAGACAATTGTATGCATTGATGAGAATTATTTGAATGTTTCTTGGATATAATAAGTGAAGAACAAAGACGTAGAGAAAGGTGTGCAAGATCCGGGTACTCAGCTTTTCTTCATTTATTATCCTGACATGACTTATGAATAATACTCACACTTCAATAGTACCACTAGACACCGTTGTTTATCACTCTCTTTGCTTCCCAGATGCTGCCTGTGAACTTATTATTCACTACGAAATCTAATGTTGATTATCGAGACAAGGCCTGCCAGCTAGGCGTGTCTGCTGATATGTCTGCATCTCCCAGTCTCTATCATAGTGCCCCAGGGTTTACAGTCAGATTCTAGTCTACTGCTTGGCATTAGTCCTAACTTGCCCCTTTCCGAGTTAACACAAGCATGCTTTAACCTTTCACTTGTAGTCGAATATGACAATTTCAGATATAGGAGTAATGATATACTATTGAGAAGACACGTAGTAGAAAAATCCGTTACCTACCTGCTTAGGTACGAGTGGATAACTTCAACTTTGCTAGAATACATTGGCTGGCCAGCCAGCCAGCCGTTCTCAATATCCCATCCCGTCCCCCTATGTGAAAGAGCGTGTTACTTTAGCTGTCAGTAGCTTTTAGATGATCATTTCACCTCCCGAACTTGACAAGGAGTCGGACAATGACTAGTCATTGACCCTGGGTAATGATCCTGCACAAAATGGTGAGTAACACACTCTGGCTATGGTCTTACTTGAACTCACCATTCAACGACAGCGTCATGAGGCACACTTGCCAGGGACAATCCGAGACTTCGAAAGGTCCGTTACCACGGGCTGGCATGGGGATCGTTGACCGTGCTCAACATCCAAGCAGTAGTCGGAGTACGGTGAGCCATCGGGGGCCGCATGGCGGCATTCTCGATACAACTTCAGGGGAACAACGTAGGTGCACATGATTTCTGTTGGATCGTTCTCGGGTTGAAAGGTTAGGCGGATGGTTCCGTTTAGATGTTTTGTTGAAGAGATTTGAAAGGGTTCTAGTGTTTCGTTCTTTAGAAATCGATTCACGGTTGGATAGGCCTTTTTTTTATATATATTCGTTGTCACGATGAGATTTCGCGGACTTCGTACACTACCCCCCATTATCTCTAGTTCCAGTGGCCGAGAAGGCTCCTGGGCGTATCACTCATTGACGCCGGTCAGGGCTTCATCGGCGTAGCTAGGACTCGGATTGTCGAATCGCCATTGTGTTCGATCTGCGGCAGGGCCACAGATCCGGGGGTATCGTAGAATTCAGGATGAAGCCAAAGAATAGGTTCTTGTTGAGTATCCTTGATGGTGTTGGTAGTTTCGGCCTTCTATCAAGCCTTTCACGAGGCTGATTTGAGCCTCCTCATGCTCCTTTTCTCGGGAGCGTAATCCAATGATGTGTAAATGAAGAGCCTAGCTGGTCCGTCCTGGTCGTAGTACGGATTCATGAACACCGTTACACCAATCCTATACCCCTGGCATTATCAAGTTATCCTAATATATGAAATCCATTGCTTGTGCGAGCTTCTCATATCATAGCAAGTGTCCATTGCCTGATTTTAGTAACGTCTGCTAAGCCGCTATAAGATCAAGAAAGTGCGAGCTCATTAACTTAGACATCGTGCTTAGAGTCAACGTGCAAAACTTTTGGCCGCGACCTTCGTAGTGTTGGTGAAACTTGCCGGGATATTAGGTGAGTTTAAAAGAGTAATACTAGGTGTGGTATTACCTCTACTTGACTCGTTGTGTAGGTAATAATCAAATTGCAATAATACGCCACCATACATACAACATTATTAGTGGATTGACGTACTTTAGCATACCTCCCACAGGCTACTCCTACATCCATACATACCTACCTCCAGGTAGGTAAGAATGTAGCTATAGCCTTTAAGCTTATTGGGTCTCTACCTAGGTATCCAGTCCCATAGCTTGAACAGCTTCAATGTAATCTATCTCAACAGCCTGCATAGCTCATGTTGGCTAAAGAAAGCTCAAACCTGATCTGTCGCTTCCTTCCTATCGCTAAGTTAATATACTAAACTTGACGGCCTAGACCTGCCATAAGTTGGCCGAGTTCCCGTTGCGTAGGCAGATCGATGCTCGTGAAGGATTAGATTTTGGAAAAGCGACGCAATAGTTAGGTTTAGGAGGCTAGGAGGTTAGAAGCCTAGAAATTGTATAGGTTAGGAGTGAGTAGACACGTATACGTAATGAGGAATAAACATGGCTTGATTCGGCCGTTACCCGAAATATGTTTGATCTCTATCAGCTACCTGCCACGAAGCCTGCAAAGGTGTGGTGTAGCTTGGATGTTAGGGCCGTTCCGGCGGTTGAGAAGGGAGACCTAGGACGTCGGCAGTGAAACGAAGATGCTCATTTAGGCTTAAAATCATGCGTCGAAACTCGTCTTTTAGCTCCTCCGTGGAACCGATACCCTGGATGACGTTTGCTGATGGCGGTAGAGGCATGGTCGGGAGGGAAGGCAGAGAGGACCCGTTAGAATAACTTAATTCTGGGGCGGCTCCTAATACGGGACGGTTGCCACTTGATATAATCAACGTATCATGAGAGTCATCGTGTTGGGTTTCGGGTGGCGAATTCAAATCGATGTCATCTGATATATATGAATCTTCTTCGTTGGTTGGAAGTAAAGGAGCCTCAGATACATGTTGTTCGAGGTCAAATGGTGTCCCTCCGATATCTGATGTGCTTGACGCTGTATCTGAGTTTGCAGTGAGTGGACGATCTACATCTGCCGTATCGCTTTCCAGTGCAGCATCAAGATCGATCAGGCTAAAAGTAGAAGCGCGTTTGAACGGCGTACTCGGGGTCACCTGGCCTGGAGGCTGGTTGGTAACTAGATCACTTGGGTGGTACACCCGAGTTGAATGCGCTTCGTAATTGTGAGGCTGCGAGTATGGTACATCTGGATCAGACGTAGGCGTCGTCATCGGGAAGATCCAGTCCTGGGTCCGGCGACGATCCGAGTCTGCGGTATCGCCCGAAAATGGTCTAACTCCAGGTTTGATTGTTTCTATATCCACGAACTGGGATAGGTCATTCCCATTTAACGATGCATCAAGGTCAATGAGCGATTCTCGAACGGTTTGGTGCTTAGAGTTCTCTCGAAGGGGAAGATCGGACGTCGCTGGTGCGACTATTCTGCCGTAGAAATCACGAGTATTGTCCTCATAATTGGAGATGGTGTTTGGATCGAACACTCTTTCGAGAGGCACTCTGAGCGCTTTGATGTTGGGAGGCCGGCGACGACGAGGCTGAAAGGGCTGCGTAGGAACCTCGATACGGGGAGCATGAGCATCATACACAGCTTGGGCATCCCGATCGTCGAATGTGAGATGATCTGAGTTATTAATTGTGCTGAAATTCCACATGTGGTCCAGAATAGAAGAATTATCCTTTGTTGGGCCCTGTGCGCCACCCACAGAAAAAAGTGATCGCCTATGTCCTCCATGACTTTCCCAAAGCTTGTAAGTGTTAACTAGCTGAGAAAGTGATGCAGTTGGATAATCACTGGCGGTATTGAAAATGTAAGGGTGCCTTTGGACTTGCTCAATAGGAGGGCGCTGGGCTGGGTCTTCTACCATGCAACAAGCAACAATATCCTTTAGTTGGGATGAGTACTGATCGCCCTCAAGGCGGGGACAATGTTGGTTCAAGTAGGAGCCGAATTGTGAGACATCGATCCTGGCGGTAGCGTTTGGCGGGGATCCAGAAGCAACCTCATAAGCCATAGATCCAAAGGCCCAAACGTCGACTTCAACACCGTATGAGACGTTTGAGTCGAAGAGTTCGGGAGCCATCCAATGTAATGTCCCAGTAACGGTGCTTCTCTTGTCAAACTTCGTCTCCATAATGCCAGCAACGCCGAAGTCACAGAGTTGGACTTCTCCGACCTGAGTAATGAGAACGTTAGCACACTTGATATCCCGGTGGATGACACCATGCTGATGCACCCAGAATATAGCCTCAGCTACTTCACGGAGAATTGGAATGATCCATTTCTCGGGTAGGCCTCCCGTTGGCCTCATCAGGGTAGCTACGCTACCACCGGCACAATACTCAGTGACCATCCAAATCGACTGACCGACAAGGATGGTATCAATGATCATATTGATATTTTTTGCGCCGCTATTGTTAAGGAGCTTTAACGTGTTGACTTCCTTCAGTATATCGGTGAAAGTATCGGCCATGCGGGGATTAAGACTATCCCCTTCTTCAATACTGATGATTTTGACGGAGACAAGTTGTACGGATTTAGTGCTAGTAGCTTTATACACGCGACCAAAGCTTCCTTTGCCGATGAGCTCTAACAGCGTATAAGGGGGTCGAAGTTTGCCGGTGTTGGTACATTCCTTCTCGATGGACGTTTGCATCAACTCGGCGTCTTCGACGGCTTTCTGTTCGACCTCTAAATCATCAGAGACAGGGACTCGGAGGGTTGCCATTGCGTTAGACGTCGAGGATTAAACCTGGAATAATCTAAGGGAACTAAATTCCGGAAGATGACAAGACCATGTCGAAAGCTACAGATTTAGTTAGATTTTGGTTAGGCTCGAAAGACTGCTATGAGAAAGGAGGAAATAGTAACAAGAAGATGAGTTGGTTCTAGATTTGAGATCCACAGCTTAGCGGGGAGGAGGAGTTATAAGAGGAAGGTATCACCAGCCACTAACCAGTAGGTACCCCTAGCCACCTAGTTGAGCCACCTGGAGGGGAATCTTCGTTTGTAAAAGTTGACCGCTAGAACGGCGACTATATTGCTTACTTCTAGAGGACACCAGGAAATAGTTTAGCTATTGAATGCCGTATATATGGGGCTTTGGTAGATATATCGTCCAGACTAGTGACGGGAAGAGTAGGAGAGGCATAGCTGAAAAGGAGGGACGAGCCAAAGGGGGGTGAGTACTTAGGTACCTAGCTGAATGTAAGTCTAATAGTAACCTAGGGAATGTACATATCATAGCTAAGACATACATATGTAGCGGGGAGGTTATAAGGGTAAACATTCGGAGCTCATAAACATACTGAGTTTCCCTAGTCGTAGCCGACATGACAGGCGCGGATCTACACGTCCATTTAACGGAGATACTCCCAGAGGGGCTCAACCTGGCCAACTTGGAAAGCCTCTCCATGCAATGCTGCACGGACTTGACGGGTAGCTGTCCACGTGAAGGCATTCGTGTCAATTCCAACTTGTCCGGCGCGTTCCATGACGTGGTCTACCCATTCCTCGCACCACCGGCTGTGTTCCTCTCGCAACGACTCCGCCGCCTGACCGACGTCTCCCAACGCGTGTTCCTCCCTGCGTATGAGACACAGGATGTACTCCATGGCCACGTCTATCTTCACGCAAATTACGTCGTAGTCCCCGCAGTTCGTCCAGTTCACGTCGGATACGACCTTCCCGGACTCGAACAAGGGCTGGAAACTGATGGGGGAGCTGAGATGGGCATCGTCGCCTGTCTTGACGAGAAGCACGGTAGATTGTGATAGTATCATCTGGAACAGCCTGACACGGTAAGATTTCGGATCCTTTTCCCCAGTTCCGGTGGAGGCACTGGATAGATGTCTAGCTCTTGGGTTAGCACCTAGCGGTCCACTACCATGAAGGGAGCTCGAAACAAGTGCCCTAATGCGTATCCGTGGTTCCGCCAAGACTGCGTCTTCTTGCTGGGCTTCGGCAAGAATTCCGGAGGAGAACGAGGTACGGTAATAGCGACCAAGTGGTCGAGCTGAGCAGACGCCTGATCGCAAAGGCTTCGATGGAACGACACGATCTCCGAGATGTCTCTGGGTCCATCATCGCCGAAGCACATAGTCTTGCCGAAGATAAGTAGCCGGCTGTTCGTAGAAGATTTTTCCCAGTTCCGCTCGCAATAATCGTAGCATGTTATCTGAGTTACGACATAACGCTGATCTTGCGTGATATCTCCCCGACAAAGGTTGCAGTCAAGTATCCCGTCATCAGCATAATATTCGGACAATTCATAATATCTCAGTTTTGTGATCATTTCAGGAGAAGTTGGCTTGCTCTGCGTCTCTGCTTCGGTTTTGTACTTTACATATCGTCGTCGCGAAGAAGCAGTAGGGAAACTGAAGTGTTGTTGAGGTGGATGTCGTTCGGTTCGTGGCTGTTGTGCAGCCGGTTATTTCGATTTTGCTGCTTTTGAAGCTTGCGCTCGATTGCCTTCGCGTCCCGTTGGCACTTTGTAACAATTCCACTTCTACCAATATTCACAGTTGAAATTCGAGATCTTCGAGCTAGCTTTGAACATGGGAATTCAGCCAGCTTCGCGGACCGAGGATTAGTCATGAATACATAGTGGGCTGTTGGTGATTTTAGAAGCTGAAGTGCAGGTACGGTGGATTGTAATACGGAGAAACAAGCACACACCTTCAAATTGGCTACGGTAACTTTATGTCACCAACCATTACACAACGGTGGTAACTTGGGTAATTTCTATTTTTCCTTAGGTTAGACGCCACTACTAAGGTGAATCTATCGAATCTCTAAATAGGTATCTTCGTGCTGAATCGCAATAATCAACCCGTCCACCAAGCCATCAGTTCCCGTTGGTTTCTGCGGCTCAGTTGGCGTTGTCCGCCTCATAGCCTTCTGTTTTCATATCATGAAGACCGAGGTCCTCTTCTTCCTGATCTGTCCGCTCGTAGTCCTCCATTGAGACCTGGGGGTCCTCCTCATCGGCGTCGACGGTCTTCTGGACGTAGCTACTTGCTAATGGGTCGGTGAGGATGACAGTGAACTTCTTCTCGCCCTTGATAGCAGCATCGATACCATCAAAGAACGCCGTCCATCGTGATCGCTCGTCAGCCATCAGTGAGTCGCCTCCTTCTGATGCGCCAGTTTCAAATATATGGCTGTGTAGGTCGTTTCGTACTTGCGTCAATAGACCTTCTACGGTCGTGAATCGGCCTCCTAATGTCCCAGGGTTTACTTGGAGATTGAGTTCGGGGCACTCGAGTTCACAGCTCTCGCTCTTCAGTATGTCTCGAGCAAGATCTTCAGCAGTCTCGACCCTCAGGGTAATCTTCTTGCCTAGCTCTGGTATCTCTCCTCCCGTCTTGACATCATTAGATCGGTATCCACAGTCGGTACAGACAGTCGACATTAAGACAACGGACTTGAAATGAGGAATGTCGACCATCTGCATCTTGGTCGTGCAAGGATGCATGCATCCTGGGCACGTAGCCGGGAATTCGTAAACCTGATCTGGGATGATATCGTCGTCGGCTGTAGCCTGAGCACCAGTAGAGGGCTCCGCGGGAGCAAGACCTAAGGCCTCATTCTGCTCCGGAGTACGTACGTATTCGTGCTTTTCCCATTTGCCGACACCATCGCGCATATTCGGGGTGATCCAAGAGTTCCCAGCCGGATCGTCTACAGAGAGTCGGAAGGGGAAAGCGTCGCCGGCAAGCATTGCCCGTCCCTTCTTAATAATCTCGTCGATCTTGGCATAGACTTCTGGTGCTTGTTCTTTTCGCGCCTCTTGTCCGAGATCCAGATCCTCTATCACCGTAGATAGGAGACCCTCAACATTCGTAAGCTGTCCGCGGCCCGCAGGAACCTCGAGGTCAATCTCAATAAACTTGACGACAGCTGTATCGGATTTGACCACCTGTCTCTCAAAATCGGCCATGTCGGACAACCGCAGCAGGTATCTCGAACCTTTGGGCTGGATGGTACCGGCAGACTGTATCTCGGAGTTGGAGAAGCCGCACTTGTCGCAGGAGAAGGACATGAGGATGACTTCGCGGAAGTAGGGGATCGCAGTGAGAAGCATTCGCGTCGTGCCCTAGGACAATGTTAGCTAGGAATTCCATATAATGCAAGTCTCGATAGCTTAGTACGTACATTGGCATGGCAGTTCATGCAAAGCGACTCGATCTCCTCGACGACCTTTTCATCGTCATCGCCCGTGTGCGCAACGCCATTGGTTCCGTTGGTAGCGGGCGCAAGGTGCTCGGCTTTCTGGCCGATGGTCTGGAAGAAGTCGTTCGGCGACACGACAGTTGTATGTCCTGGTTCCTCAGCTGCAGACATTTTGGAGCTTTTCTATGTTATAGCCTATATCGTTATTTGATGTTTCGGATGATGCCGAAAGCTACCTTTGTCAAGTAGATGATATCGATAGAAAGCTTTGTTTCTTGTTTGACTCGGAAAATGGAGGGATCTTTATAAAAGCTTTTGTTTCTTGGTTGACTCAGAAAGTTTGGAGGAATCGATAGAAAGCGTTTGTTTGTTGTTTGACTCAGAAAATTTGGAGGGGCAATTTGCTCAGTTTGTCGCGGTAGCGCGGGGTTATGACATATTAAGTTTTATTAGTGGCACGTAGCACCACAATCGCCCGAGAAGCTAGTGACTGCTAGTGCCTGATAGAAAGGCGGAGAAGTCTCCCATGGGCCATGGCAGCTTCCGTAAGCAATATCGTACGCCCTGAGTTGAGCAGGTAATTGACACGAAACGCCAGATAGCGCTGTTAGGAATCGAACCTAACTCGTATCAAATAGCCCAGGTCCCTGTATTCGCTGTGGAGCGAATCACATCATCAAGTTCAGACTCGCTTACTTCAGCATGAAGTCGCTCAGGCTTAAACCAAGTCCATTCTGAGGCTTAGACGCAGATTGAGCCTGTTGAAGTAATGCTTGAAGGCCCTGTTTCCTGCTCTTCGCTCTTTTCTTACTGCTGGCATTGGCTGTGACTTTGACAGGCTCGGGAAGAGTAGCAGATACATTTGAGTGGCCAGCATCCAAGTTTACAGACTTCGCTGGCTTTCGAGGGCGGCGTCTAGATATAGGTCCCGCCGAAGGAATCGAGATTTCGGTATACCGACCGCACATCCCACAGGTTAATCGTTTTCGACGCCCGACCGCGTTCTTCTCATCTAGACCCTTAGAAGCGGTGCTCTTCTTCTGTTTCTTTCTGCTTATAGCCTTGTAAGTCTCGATCTTGAGCTCGCTTCCTTGGCCGAGGATCATGATATGACCACAGGCACCGCACACATGTTGCCTCTGTAAGTCTGACTGCTCTAGATCGTTATGGAATAATAGCGAGTTTCGCTGCGCCATAAGGTACGCCGAAGCCTCGGGAGCTGCTTTCATGAGAAGATGCGCAGCATCTGTGAGAAAGCCAAGGCTTTCAGGAAGAGCGTCGCTTGCCATTATGAGTTCAAAGAAGTTGAGTGGTACCACTCTGTTATCATTTTATTGTGAGGCCAGAAGTAGGAAATTTAAATGACCCACCATAATTGACGGTGAAACCCCTTGCTATTACATACCACTTAACGTATATTTAACTTATTTAGCTTACGTATATGTGAATGTTTTTATGTGCGTTTATGTTAGATTCGAGGATTTGTTAGATCCGAAGATTAGCCGATAATTAAAAATAAATAAACCTTTATTAAATAAGTTCGTAAATTAAGATTTTATATATAATAATAATATAAATAATATACGTTTTTTAATTAGAAAATTTAAATTTAATTTAATTAATTTTTAAATTTAATAATTTAAAGTTTTATTATTATTTCTTTAATATTATATACATTAAAAAAATATATTAAAATTATTTATTTAAAATATTTACGTAATTAAATTATAAAAAAAATAACTTTTTTAAAATTTTAATCGATTTAAAAAATTAATATAATTAAAAAACCGAATTTAAATTAAAAGTTAAATTATTAAAGGTTTTTAATTATTTAATCGATAAAATTTTATTATTTAAAAAATTAAAGCTTTTTAATATAATTTTAAAAAATATAATAAAAAAATTATTATTATTATTATTTTTATAAAATCGAACGAATTTATAAAATTTATTATAATAAAATTAAAAGAATTAAATTTATTTTAAATTAAAAAAAACGAAAATTAATTCATTTTAAATTTAACGAAAACTAAAAAAAATTAATTACGAAATAAACGTAAATTATTACGATTAACGCGAAAAGTTATATATAAAATAAATTATAATAATAAAGGAATTTAATAATTATATATATCGAATTATAATAAATTATTATAAAATTATTTATTATATCGTTAAAAAACTAATATAAAAAAATATTAAAAATTAAATATTCGATATAATAAAGTTAAACTAAATAAAAGAAATAATATAAAAAAATATATATAAAAAAGTAATAATATTTTTTAAAAATCTTAAAAATATAAATTAATAATTATAAATTTAAAAAATAATTATATTTAAAATTAAACTTTATAAAATATCCGAAATATAATATTTAAATTTATAAATAAAAGATTTCTTAAATATAATAAAAAGATTTTATAAAAATTAAATTATTATTTATAAAATAATTAAAAAATTATAATTTATTAATAATATTTTATAATATAAAAATCTAATAAATAATTTTCGTAATTACGTAATAAAAATAATATATAAAATAAAAAGAATATTTAAAGGAATTTTCGGATTTATTTATAATAGAAAAAGTTTTAATAAAAAAAATCGATCGATTTTTTTCTTAATTAATCGAAAAATAAAAACGTAAATAAAAAGAAATTATAAAAAAAAAGTTAAAATATTACGTTAATTAATAATTATCCGATATATAATTAACGTTATTAATTTATAAAATATTATTATGTTTTTTTAAAGAAAATATATAATAATTTCGAATTAAAAGATTAATTAATTTTTAAAGTTAAGAAAGTTTTAAAAAATTCGAAACTTTAGGTATAAATACGATTATTTAAAAGGAATAAATCGAAATTTAAAATTTCTTAATTTAAAAAAAAATCTAAAAAGTTATAAAAATAATTATACGATCGATTTATAAAAAACATATTAATTATATTCTTTATTTTAATAATAAACAAATATTTTTTAATTTATTTAATTATTTTAAATAATAAATTAATAATTATTATAACGAATTAAATATATCGTTTAATTAATTAGAAACGAACATTATTTAATAATTATTTCTAATTAAAAAATTAAATTTTGTTAATTTAAACGTATAAAATAATAAATATATTAATCGAAAATACGTTAATATCGTTATTAAATACGATTTATTATCTTTTATTATTAACTATTTTAATTTCGTTATAAAAGTTAAAATATAAAAGGTTTTAATAAAATAATAAAATAAATTTAACTTATATATATAAAAGAATAATACTTTTATAAATAAAATTAAAAATATATATAAATAATACGTAATAATTTATCGAATTAATATATAAAAAATATATATATATATATTTAATATTATAATAAAAAAATATAAATATAATATATAAATTAAACGAGTTCTTTTAATTAAAAATACTTAAATATAACATTATAAATTAAGATATTTAAAACTTTAAACCTTAGAATATTTTATAAATTTATTTTAAAAAATAGTTATTTAAAAATTAATAAAAATCGAATATAAAGTTTATAATATATCTAAAATAAAGTAATAAATTTAACGTATTTTTAGATTAAATTATTAGGTATTAAAGGAATGAATAACCTTTAATTTCTATAATTACGAAAAAATACCTATCGGAAAAATTTCGTATTTTATTTTTACGTATCGAATATTAAGAATAATTTAAGATTATATATTTAAAAATTATAAGATAAAAATAATCTTTAATATAATAAATAATTATTTAAAATAATTAAAATATTAATATAAAATTATTAAAAAAATAATAAAAACCGATAACGAAATAACTATTAATAAATTAATTATTAAAAGAAACTTAAAAATACGCGAAATTGAAATCGAGTTTTTAATATCGAATATATAAACCTAAAATAAAGGAATTAAACGCTTAAAAAATGTTATAAAAACGAAAATACGTACGATATAAATCGGAATAAAATTATTAACGTATTTATAATTAGAAATATTTAAAGCTATTATTTATTTATATAATTATATATTTAAAGTTAAAAATGGTTAAAAAATTCTATTCGACGTTTTTTTTAAAATAATTAAACGGAAATAAAGATCTCTTATATTAAAAAACAAAAGATTAAATTAAATATATTTATAAACGTATAAATATAAAGTATATATTATAACGAAAAATCGAAAAATTCGTTTAAATAAATTAAATTTAAAAGCTTAAATCGGATATTTAATTAAATATCGATTTTTTAATATATATTATATTATTAAATTACGTATATATTTAATTAAAGGATTAATTATATATATTAAATATATATATTTTAATAATATATATTTTTATAATTTTTTAAAATAATTTCGTAATAAAGTTATTATAATTTCGGTTAATAGCTTATATATAAAACTTAAATAAGTTTTTTAAAATAGTTTCTATTATTTAATATACTTTTTTAAACTTATTTATTTATTAATAAAAAAGCTTAAATAATTAAGATTTATTCTTTAATATTTCTTAATCGTTAATTATATATATATCGCTTTTTTCGTTTAATAAAGAATTTTTAATCTTATCGAAATTTTCTTTTATAAGTTCGTAAATTTATCTAAATTCGATTTTCTTTTATATATCTATTAAGTTTAATTATCGAATAAATATAACGAATTTTTTAATAATAAAAGTTTTAATAAATTTATTAATTATTATATCTTTTATAAAGATATAAATAACTTTAATCCGATTTATAAATATTTTTTATCGTAATTAATAATTATAAATATTTACGTATATTAATTTAATCGTTTATTTATTATTATATTATATTATAATTTTCGAATTATCTAAACTTATATTAAGTTTTATAATTAAATATAAAACGAATATAATTTCTTTTATAACTTATATAAGAAATAATAATTTCGCTTTTATTATAGAAATAATTATTATATTTTATTTATTCGTACGTTATTTAATTACTTTTTTAAATAACTTTATTATATATATTTATAAACTTTTTTAATCGAAAATATTATCGATAAACGAAACGTCGTTAATTATTTCGAATATATCGACATTTTTATATTATAAAAAATAAATATTAAATAATAAAGAAATATCGAATTAATTAATCGAGTTTAAAATAATATTCGTTATTAGGATTTATATTAAATTTAATTAGTTAAAAAATTATAAATATAATATTAAAACGTATAATTATTATTATATATAATATCGATTCGATCTTTAATTAATATCGTTAAATAGATTATTAAGAAACTAATTTTAACGAAAATAATAATTCCTTATTTTTTATTAAAATTAAAAAGATAATTCTTAGTTTCTTATTTATTAATAGTTTATTTAACTTATTTATATATAAAGATTAAAAAAGCTAAATTAATTTCTTATCTTAATTTTTAATTATTTTAATTTCGAGAAATTATTATAAATCGTTTCCATTTATAAATTAATATTTCTTTCGTAATTATAAATTATTTATAACTTTAATATACGAAAATAATATCGTTAACGTAAAAAAAAATTAATATTTTATCCTTAGAAAAATAATAAAGCTTATAAAGAATAATTAAAAAACCTAATTTCGTAAATATTTTAATTAATTTTTTTATTAAAGTAAAGGAAATTCTTTTAATTTATATAACGTTTTTAATAAATATAAAATAGTTTAACGTTTCTAATACTTTAAAAATATCTTTATATATATTTCTTTATTTAAATTTACATTTATAAATATATTAATTATATCGTATTAAATTAGTTTAAAATTGAATTTTATTATAATAATAATAAAGATTCGGAATGATTTTCCGATTAATGTTAAGGTATAAATATTTAGGTATTTATCTTTAATTTATTAGTTTTTTCGAATTATTAATTTAATTTTATATTTTATAAATTATTTATATTTATCGAATTTATATATATATATATTTATATATAATTTAAAATCTATTTATTATTAACGGTTTATTATTTATATTTAACTTAGGAATTTATTTTTTTATAATTATCTAAATATAATTTCTTAGCTTTTTTAAATTTTTACCTTAAGATATAATCTTATAATTTCTTATAAATTTTCGGAAAAAATAATAATTTTTTTTTATAAACTTTCTATTTTTTTATAGGAATTTCCATAACTTTTTAGGTTTATATAATTTTAAATATAATATTAAATTTAGATTTACTTAATTTATAAAATAACGTTATAAATAGTAAATTATTTATATTATTTATATTTTATTTATTAGCTTTTTATATATTAATTTTATTATCGAAATTAAACGTTTTATATTAAAGATAATTTCTTAATTTATTACGTAATTTATAGCTTCGAAATAAAAAATAAATAAATTCCTTTTAATTTATTAAAATAATATCTTTTATATTTTTATTTCGAGAAACGTAATTTATAACGTTTAACTTTTTTTTTTATATTTATATCTGGGAAAATATAATTTATAACGCTTAACTTTTCTTTTATTATTATAATAAATAATGAAATAACCGATAAAAAAATAATATTAAAAATAAGATATAATATAAATATAATTTCGATATAAAGATAATTAAGTTTTTTAATTTTTTCATTATTATAATTTTTCATTATTATAATTTTTATTATCGTTATTTATTTCACGATTTTATTTATTTTCATTTTTTATTAATATTTTTACTTTTATTTTGTTTTCTTTAAGAACCGATAACTTTAAATTAACTTTTCTTTTTACGTTTTATAAAATAACGACTTTATTAATTAAGTTTTAAATATTTTCTTTTATTATATATAATAAATTATTTTTTAAAAATAAGATATTTCCGTTAAACGTAATATTTTCATTAAATATAACGTTTTATATTTTAATAACTTATTTTAACGTAAAGATCTAAATATTATAAATATTTATAAAATTATAACCTATTAAGTAATTTATTTATACTTTTAAATTAAAACGTTAATATTAATTTTAATTTTAATTTATTTTTATAATAAATATAAACGCTTTATATTTATATATCTTTAGATAAATTTAATATAGTTTTTTATTAATAACGACATTATTTCTAAATATTAAATAAATATAAAAACGTTTATATAGAAATTACTAGTTAAAATTATATTTAAAAATACGATTATAAAAGTAAATAATAACTTTAAAAATCTTTATTTATAAGAAACTCGGAAGTTTTAATTTTAATTTTATTGTTCGAATTTTTTATTTAATTATATTTCCCGAACATTCGGCGTTTCTATTTTAATTTTACGTATCTAATATTAAAAGCTCGAATTTAATATAATATATCTATTAAATATAATTTTATATGATATGTTTTTTTATTATTAGCTTATTATTATATTTAATAATTTTAATATTAAGTTAATGTTATTTTCGAATGATTTTTAATATTTAGTTTAAGATTTTAATAATTAAATTTAAAATATAATCTTTAAGGTAAAAATCCTAAGCTTATCTTATATATTTATTAATAATTAATATTATATACTAATATTTTTAAAAGTTTATTTCTAAGTTATAAAAATTAATAACTAAACGTTTATTTAGTTTATTTAGTCGTTTATAACGTTTACGATAATTAAGTTTCTTAACTTTTTTATAATTATATACGTCGTATTTTATTATAATAATTCGATCGGTTTTTTTAATTAAACTAAATTCTTTAATTTTCACTTTTCGAAATAATTAAATACGTAATTAAAGGCTTTTAATTTTAAGTAACCAAATTATAAATGCTATTATTCGTTAATTATTATATTTAGAAATCGTTTCGTTTAATTATTAAACTTACCGTTTTTTATATAAAATAAATAATTAATGAAATTCTTAAGAAAATCTTTTATAATATATTAGTTTTATTTATTAAAAATAATATATAAGATAAAATTATCTTTTCTTTATAAGCAATTATTCGTATTTTTATAGTTTTGTTAATATTTTATTTTTTTAAAAGCCTTAATAATATTATATTATATACGAATCTTTTATAATATATTATATTTATAATCGTAAGAAATTTATTCCTTTTAGATTTTTTAAACGTATATTTATTTCTTTATATTTTTATATAAATATAATTAAGTTTTCTACGAAAATTACGTCTTTAATATATATTATTTAATATAATAAAAATCGGCTAAATCGATTAAAAATATGAATAATAGTTCCTAAATCTAAAATTATTAAACTTTTTAAAAAATAAATATTAATTTCGAATACGACTTATAATATTAAAAACGTTCTTTTTATTTTCTTAATTATTCGAATTAATTAATTTTTATTTTACGTAAATAACCTTTTTTTAGTTTTTTTAATTAGTTTAACGAAAATATTATTTTTAATAATTTTATATTCGATTATTCTTTTTATTATAAAGTTTAAGGTTTAATTTTCTAAAGTTTTATTTTTAATAATATATTAATAGTAGATAATTTCGTAATAATTATAATAGGTTAAATATAAAATATTAGTTTTTCGTAAACGATCGGCAAATATATTAATTCGTTTTTTTTATTAACTTAGCTTATTTATTTAAACTATTTCGACCTCGTAATTTACCGCGATTTTTATTATTTTTACCTCGTTTTAATTAATTAAAAGGTTTAAAAATAACGTCCTTTTTTCGTTTTAGCTTAATATTTAAGTTTTTATCGTAATTAGATTCTATATTACCGAATTAAACGATAAATGTTTCTTTCGTAAAACGAAATTATATAAAAATTAATTATAAAAATATATATTTACGTAAAATAATTATTATATCTAAATAATTAAATATATCTTTTCTAATTTTATTAATATTTAATAATTTATAATTAATTACTTAATTACTTAAAATATCGTTAAATATAATTTTAAAATCTTTTATTAATAATTAATTATCGATAATATCTATAAAATCTTTTACTTTTATATTTATAATAATTAATTTTTATTTAATTATTTATATTTCGAAATTTTTAAATATCTTTATTAATCGTTATATTATTTTCTTATATCGTTTTTAAGCTTATAACTTTAATTAATCGTTATATACTTTATTAATAATAGATAATTTATTAATAATAGATAATTTCTTATATTATTCGTATAAAATATTTATTAAGTTAAAATATATATTTTAATAATTTAAAGATATAAAATTAATAACTTAATTCCTTAATTCTTTAACTATTTATCGATAAATTTAATAATTCTTATAATCGTGAAAATAGAAGCTTTAATTTTCCTTATAAACGGTTTTATTTTCTTTTATTATTTTTATTAGATTTATAAGTTTTTACTTATTTCGATTTATTTTTCTTAGCTTTTATTTATTATAGTTTAGGAATTATTATTCGATAAATTTCGCATTATTTATTAGGTTTTCTTTAGATAATTATTAATATTTAATTAGAATAATTTCTTTAGTTATTTTAAAGTTTTTATAAAATTAATATATTTCTAAAAATTTAAATTAATAACCTTTATTTAGAACTTTTTATTTTATCGTTTGTAATTAAATAAATTATTATAAAAGATTTTTTCTTTTATTATTTTCGATATATTATCTTCTTTTATTATTAATCGGATTTTAGTTATAAAAAGTTTCGTTAATATAACTATTTCGTAATTTATGTTTTTCGATTAATTAAAAATTATATATCATTATTTATATATAACTTTTTAATTTTTAAATAAATAAAACTCTTAATTATTAAATTATATATATATTTTAATAATATATATTTTCGTAATTTTTTAAAATAATTTCGTAATAAAGTTATTACGGTTTCGATTAATAGCTTATAAATAAAACCTAAATAGGTCCTTTAAAATAACTTCTATTATTTAATATATATATATATAAAGTTTTATAATTATATCGATATTTAATTTTACGTTATTTTTAATAATTTCTTATATTATTTTATTATTTATTACGCCGTTATTTTAATAATATAATCGAATGTAAAAACGTAATAAATTAATCGTTAAAAAACGTTTCCGAACGTTTACGTAATATAAATATCGAAATAAAAAAAATTACAAAAAAAGTTAATTTTTAAAAGGAAAATAACACGATATATATCGTAATAAATGTTATAAATATTATTATAAAGTTATATATATAATAACTAAAAATTATAAAACGATAAAAAAACAAATAAACATAAATATAATAATTATCGTTCGATTTTATTAATATTCTAAATATAAACCTAACGTAAACGATTATATTTTATTTAATTTTTAAATTATAAATAGAATTTAATTAATTAAGCTAAAATAACGTATATATAAAAATATCGGATTATTTTATAAAAAGAAATTATAAAGAATATAATAATAAATATCGAAATATCGAATATATTTCGATTGAAACGTTTTCGAAATTTATTAAAACTAAATATTAAAATAAAAAAAAGGAAAAAATAATATTATGTTTTTTTAAACCTTATATATTTATATTAACGTATTATTATAATATAAATAAAAAAGATTAAAAGAATAATAAAATAAATTAAGAAAAAAATAAAACTTAAGTTAATAAAAAGGAATAAAAATAAAGAACGTATATTTTATCGAAAAAAATACGTTAATTTCGATAGTAATAATAATATTTTTTTAATACGTATTATAACCATTAATACATTTAAGGGAATTTCTAATAAATTAAAAAAAAAGCTAATACGATAATTATTATAATAATATTTTATAAACTTAAAAAAACTTTTAACGATATAAATAAACGATTTTTTAGTTTACGTATTTTTAAGTTATTTAACTTAATTAATAATAACGAACGTAAAAATACGAAAGGAAAAATTATTTATTTTAAGTTTAATAATACGTATAAAAAAATATAAAATTTAATTAATATTTTTTCTAAATTATAATTTAATAAACTTACTAATAATTCCATTAAAGAAATTAACTTAATGATTTATAAATAACCGATAATAACGATAATATAATATTTCTTAAAAGATTTATTAAAACTAAATATTATCGATAAATATTTTTATTTTTATTAAAATATTTAATTAATTAATTTTATTTAAATAGAAATAATAATTATAAAAAATCTTACGATAATTATTATCGTTATTATTTATAACTTATTATATTTTTTTATTCTTAAATATAAAATTAATAAATAAATTAAATAATATAAATATTTCTTATATTTTATTTAATATATAATAATAATGCGTATATATATAATAAAATATGTTTTTTTCGTTAAATTAATTTACGAATTTTATTTATTAAATCATATATTTATATATTTACGTAATAAATAATTAATAATCTTTATTTTAATTTAAACGTATTATATTATAAAAGAAAAAGATATTTACTCTTTACGAATTAATAACCGTTTATTTAAACTAGTTAAAGCGATAATTAATAGCTTATATATTAAATAATCTTTTAAATTTTTCCCTAATTAATAAACCTTTTTTTAAAAATAATTAACGTATATAATAAACGAATAGTTTATTTTAATTTAGTTATTTAATTTAATATATTAATAATTTAATTATAACGTTTATAATTAAAAAAAACTATTTAAAATCTTTTTTTAAAAGATATTTATATAAATTTCATATATACGCGCGTTATAACTAATGTTATCGTATCGTTTATAATATTATTATTTTATTTAAACGTTTTTAATTACGATATAGTTTTTATTATTATCATTTTTTTATATTTTTACTTTTTTATATTTTTATATTTTAAAAGATTTTATTTTTTTATAAAATAAAAAATTTTCTTTAATATACGCGGCTTTTTTTAACTTTAGGTTATTTATTAAAAACTTAATTAACCTTTTAAAAATCTTATATTTCCGTTCGAAATAATATAACTTAATATATAATTCTTTATATTTTTTTTCGTAAACCGATTAATTAATTAGTAAATAAAATTAAAAATAAAAGCTTTTTAATATATCGATTTTTTGATCGAAATACGTACGTAAATCTTTAAATAATTATTTCAAAAACATTAATTATACTTTTCCTAATGTTATTCCGAAGTTTTTTTAATAACGCGATAATAACGCGGGAAATTATAATAGAAAATATCGATAAAAAAACCCGGAAATTCCTTTTATTAATTAAAACCCGAAAACAAATAATAATATAATAAATTTCGATAAATTTTATAACGTATTTATAATATAAAAAAATAATTAGTTAATAAGTTAAAAATAAAAATATTAATTAA